>CM051832.1:109474384-109594981 GCA_028451465.1 Erethizon dorsatum | reverse complement strand
GGTTAATTACAGTCTTATGGCTTAACAAACCCATTGTTTAAAAATGTTGATTAGGTCTTACTCCTGTCAGACAAATTTTATGAAATAAAAATGAACTTGCAGGGCCAGTGAGATGGCTCAGTGGCATAAGCGCCTGCCTGGCAAGCGCGAGGGCCCGAGTTCGACTCCCGGATCCCACATACGAAAAAAGGGCCGGTGATATCGCTCAGCGGCACGGGCGCCTGCTGGCGTGCGAGGTCCTGAGGTCGACCCCCGGTACCCACAAAAAAAAAAAAAAAAAAGAACTTGTATTTTTTAAACTTTATGGCATTTATACAGAGCACGACTAGACTTAGTGAAAGCAGAACCTATAATTCAATTTTTTTTTTTTTTTTTTTTTGTGGGTACCGGGGGGTCGACCTCAGGACCTGGTGCGCCAGCAGGCGCCCGTGCCGCTGAGCGATATCACCGGCCCCTTTTTCATATGTGGGTTCCGGGAGTCGAACTCGGGCCCTCGCGCTTGCCGGGCAGGCGCTTAAGCCGCTGAGCCATCTCACCGGCCCTATAATTCAATATTAAATATTAATCTTGGGCCGGTGAGATGGCTCAGCGGCATAAGCGCCTGCCTTGCAAGCGCGAGGGCCCGAGTTCGACTCCCAGATCCCACATACAAAAAAGGGGCCGGTGATATCGCTCAGCGGCAGGGGTGCCTGTTGGTGCGCAAGGTCCTGAGGTCGACCCCCCGGTACCCCCCCAAAAAAATAAAAAAATAATAAATAAATATTAATCTTGCAAATAAAAATGTAAACATTCTACATTAATGAGTTCACTGTTTTTTGTTAATTTCTGTGACTACTAATCCTAACTGTTTTTCAGGCAGCACACACATGGCCTAGAAATGCATCTCATAGAGAAATGCTCCCTGGGGGCCCATTCCAGCCTTCTCCCCTTCAAACCAGAAACACGTGGGGAGGGGCGTCCTGGGAAGGCTGTCAGGACCCTACCTGTCTCTGAGGAAACTAAGGGACTCCCTCCTCCCCTCTGGACTTGGCTGTGGAAGATGCCCGACCGCATGCATCACTTCCAGGAGCCCGGAGGGCGGGTCCCCAGGGAGGAAGCCGCCTCTGCAGACAGACATCACAGTCTCCCAGCTCACTGCTCTGCATCTCTCGGGCTGTAACCCCTGCTGCCTGGACTCAGCCTGCTTGGACAGCGGCGCCCCCTGGAGGCCACCTTTGCGGGCGACCGGAGGAAGCTTCCCGCGCAGTCTGTCCCCTGAGATCTCCTCTGCCAGGGTTAAAGTCTGTGGTTTCATGTTTATTTAAACCTGCAGTTTTTACAGCATTATACATTCGAAGGGTTGCTAACTGTTGATCATGATGCCCTTCATCATCCAGCCTGGGCTCTAACTTAGCTAACAAGAAATCAGCTCTCAGGATCCTTGGCTTCAACTTGAGGATATAAACTGGCTATTTGAGTAAAAAAATAAAAATGTGCTTTTTGGGCACCTCACCAGATACCACAGCGTGTGGCAGTGCTGAGACCTACGCTGTCACTTAAGTCATATAAATGACGGAGTGCTGGCCGGACCACAGCTTGAGAAGTCAAGGGGGCAGTGTGTTCTGTAAAGAAGGGTTTTTTTGTTTTTTTTTTTGTGGGTACCTGGGGGGGTCAACCTCAGGACCTCGCACGCCAGCAGGCGCCCGTGCCGCTGAGCGATATCACTGGCCCTTTTTTCGTACGTGGGTTCTGGGAGTCGAACTTGGGCCCTCGCACTTGCCAGGCAGGCGCTTATGCCACTGAGCCATCTCACCAGCCTTGTTTTTGTTTTTTTGAGATGGGGTCTCACCATGTAGCCCAGGCTGACCTTGAACTCATGGTGATCCTCCCGCCTCAGCCACCCAAGTGCTGGGATTACAGGTGTGCACCGCCATGCCCAGCTTTGTTGTTTGCACTTTGAATCTCACAGCCTCCCCGGCTCACCCTTTCTCTTCTGTTAAAGGAACTGAAAGTCTTGACCCGGCAGGAGTTGACTGTAAGGATGGGGGAATCTGCAGGGGAATACAGTATACAGGAGCACAGGAGTGCCTGACCTGCAGAGAACTGGAGCGTCAGCATGTGGGCTCTGTGCTGTGTGTGTCTCTCTGTTGGACTTCATAGTGTGTATGTGTGTTTCTGTTTGTCTGTCTGTCTCTCTTCTGGGGATTGCACCCAGGGCCTTTACCCTGAGGTACATCCCCCTCCCGAGCTATATCCCCATCCCTATTTTTATTTTTTGAGACAAGATCTCTCAGTTGCTGAGGTTGGACTTTGGACTTGAGATCCTCCTGCCTCAGCCTCCATTTCATAGTCTCTTCTCTGTTCTTTTCTCAGTGAGTCTGTTCCATTCCCTTGCTTCTTTCTGAGACTGGCTGTCTCTTCAAACTCACAGCTTCTCTGTGGCTATACACATTAGGCTTCTAAGTCACTTTGTCTTGCCAGAGCCTGAACCCCAGCCCAGAGCCCATTGTCCTAAGAGCTCTGCCCCCTGGCTGGCTCAGGTTGGGCCAGATGCTGCTCTGGTTCTGTCAAGAGCTGGCCCCATTTTCATCACTACCTCTGTTCTTTTTTAAGTCTCAGCTTAAAGAGCACAGGGGTGGGAGGGCCAGAGTCTGGTGGGACCTGCTGCGGGGACCTTTGGGAGCAGCAGTTTTGCCCGAGCACGGTGGAAGTCAGTGTCACTTCCTAGCAAGAGTCCCTCATGATGACTCGGGTAGTGAGCACTGCATGGACTGTGTCTCCAGGGACCGTCCCAGCCCCTGCTCACTGCTATTCATGAAGAAGGACAAGTGAGGACCTTGCGGGAGGTAACAGCTAGTGACTGTGCCCTCTCACGCTCCCGCACCAGTCCCTGGTTATTGCTGCTGACATAGTTCCTGCTCACCCTGGCCATGGTGGCCTCCTCAACCAGCTGTCTTGCTGGGGAAGAAGTCACTGTGAGCAGGCAAAACTAACTGGTGGGGAGCAGGCCCACCCCTAAGTGGTGCTTTTCAGTTGTTTCCTTCTGAGACACAGAGGTGCTCTTAGTTGGACTCCTGCCTCAGCCTCCTGAGTGCTAGGATCACACATGTGCACCGCCACACCTGGCTTCAGCATCTGGGAACTTCAACTCTTGGTTGCTGTTAGAGACTCGGAGGTCTCTGATGTCTAAACCAGTGCTTCAGCACGTGAGCAAAAGGCCTGCACTAGTGAGCAAGGACCTTGCTCTGCCCATCTAGGGCCCTCATAACAACCCTGCTCATCTCCTCTGCCTTGGGTAAGAGATGACCTGCTCCAGAGTGTGCGCCAGGGCGCAGGATGTGGGGAAGCACAGCACGGCCCTCAGGATGCTGGGCTGGGAGGCCCTCTTCCAGAAAAACGGCCCGCAGAAGGAGGGGCCTGATGACTTCTGGGCGTCCCCAAGGCAGACTCGGACATAAGGGGACCTCAGTCTTCACAACCTCTCACTCTTCTCTGCGCCTGTCTTCTGGCCTGTCTTCAGTAACCTCTTCCCACAGGATCCTCACCCTGCCTACCAGGAAGTGCAGGTCCCAGGGTGCTCTCCTAATTAAAAGTTTACTTTCAGTCAGGTGTGGTGGCGCATCCTGCAATTTCGGCACTAAGGGAGGCAGAGGCAGGAGGATTGCAAGTTCAAGTCCCACCTGGGCAACTTAGTGAGTCCCCATCTCAAGATCAATTTTAAAAAAGGCTGGGATGTAGCTCAGTGGTAGAGAGCCCCTGTGTTTGATCCCCAGCACCAAAAAACAAAACAACAACAAAAAAGGTTTACTTTTCACAGGGCACAGTGGCACCTGACTATAATGTGAACACAGAGGGAGGCTGAGGCAGGAGTAAGCTTGTATCCCACCTGGGCAACTTAGACCTTGTCTCAAAATTAAAAATTAAAAAGGGCCACACTGTAGAGAGTACCCACGGGTTTGATCCCCAGAACCAGCAGGAAAAAAGTCGACTTTTGGAGAGCATGGCTCTCACACAGCGCTCGGGGTGTATGACAGAATTCATGTGGATATAAAAGGACCGTGAGGCCGAGTGGCATGCACTCTCCCTATCGATATGAGCGTCTTCACAAAAGATACTGGTTGACCCAAAGGCCAAGTTCTCAATGGCACAGTGCTCCACATCCTACTAATTCGGTTGCTTGGGCAGATACTTTTTGATCCAGTGTCTTTCTAGAACCTCCTAAATCACAGTTTCCTCTCACCCAATGTAACTTCCACAAAGGCAGACATTTCTGTCTGTTTTAATTATTGTAAATCCCCAGTGGCATAGTACATGCTCAACTGAATGAATCAGGGTTCAAATCCAAGTGTGTCTGGCTTTGAAGAGCCACATTCTATGGCGGATGACACTTGTAATCCCAGTACTTGGAAGGCCGATACAGGTTTGAGCCCAGCCCTGCCCAGCCTTAAGACCTTGTCTCAAAATAAAATAAATAAATAAATAAATAAATTTAAAAGGAGCCAGGGTTGGTGGTGCATGCCCGTAATCCCAGCACTCGGAAGGCTAAGGCAGAAGGGTCATCATAAGTTCGAGGCCAGCCTGGGATTCAAGGCCAGCCTGAACTACATAGCAAGACCCTGTCTCAACCTCCCCACACCCAAAATTTTTTTAAAGGCTAGAGATGTAGCTCAGTGCAAAGGCCCTGGGTTCAATCCCCAGTATCGCTAAAAAAAAATAAAAAAGAAACGAATATTCTTTTGACTTTCAAACTATCTTTCTTAAAATTAATCTCATCACCTCCCTTATATTAAGAGAAAGACGGGCCGGTGAGATAGCTCAAGCGCGAGGTCCTGAGTTCGACTCCCAAACCCACATAAAGGAAAAAAAAAGGGCCGATGATATCGCTCAGTGACACAAGTGCTTGGCAAGCACGAGGTCCTGAGGTTGACTCCCAGTACCCAC
The DNA here is from genome assembly GCA_028451465.1 of Erethizon dorsatum. NCBI lineage: Eukaryota > Metazoa > Chordata > Mammalia > Rodentia > Erethizontidae > Erethizon > Erethizon dorsatum. The sequence continues at coordinate 109,590,061 of CM051832.1, read as the reverse complement.
ATTAAAAAAAAAAAAAAGATCAGTGTATATTAAGAGGAAGAGAAAAGAAATGAAAGGAAGGAAGAAGGGGCTGGAGAGACAAACAGTACCTGAGTAGATGGGAAGAAACCTGGGTGCAGGCACCAACCACACTGGGGGGCCCTCGGCTTCGCCTTCCGAGCAAACTAAGCTCCATCAAGGGCTCAGATGATTTTCTCTCCCACAGCTGTTTCTGTTTCAATGTTTTCTAAGTCTTTTGTTGTCTGTGATTTCAAAAAATGCTGGAAATTATGGAATAACTTAAAGAAAATGTCACCTAGGATCCTTCCATCAAAATAGAACTGCTCTTGGGCCAGGGATATAGCTCAGCGGTGAAGCACCTCCCTGGCAAGCGCAAGGTCCTGAGTTCGATTCCTGGTACTAAAAAAAAAAAGAACTGCTCTTAATTCACATCTTACAATATTTCCTTCTCAGCTCTTTTCTCTGTACATATTTTAAACTGAGCAGTGATCTTTAATTATACAGAATTCTGTATCCTGATTTATCCTTTTCTAGCATCATTCTTTACTTCTGCCATGTACTGATATTATTTCACGAGGTTCAGTGTAAAATTCTCCGGGAAATAAAGTGGAGTTTTGCTGCCAATTGTTATTAAATTTTCATGCTCTTTTATACTGACTATGACAAGGGAATTTTAAAATCCCAATTCTTATAACTGGCAGGAGAGGAAAAGTTTTTACAGTTCCCTCTCTCTGTTAAATATTTTAAAAATTGCAAAGAATCAATAAACACATAATTGTGTTTATTTATAAGGCTGACCAAATGCCATTATTCTCTGTTTTCCTCTACAAGGTCTTTCCCAGTCATGGTCAGTGGGGAATAAACAAAAGGCCCCTGACCTAAAAGAGAACAACTGCCATGAACAGCAAGGGAGGTGAAAATAACCAAATCTAAGGAACTCTGAGGTAGGCTCTTATTTAATAGCCACATGACGCTGTCTTCAGATAGGAAACAGGACCATTCTGAATAGCTCGGTAGATTAATAGAGTACAGAGGCAGCTTTAGCTATGCAGCAGGAAGGATGCCAGTCATTTTAGAGACTACAGAATCCCCAACCAGTGACAGGTGACTACAGTGCCTCAGCTGAAGTGTGTAGACCTGTTCTGCCACTTACCAGGTGTGTGACCACAAGGGACCCTGAGGTAGGAGACAGGGGATGGCTTAGGCTGGGAGGGAGGAGAGGCGTGGCAAGGATCCCAGGATCTACACAGCTCTGCCTCTCAGGATCCTGTGTGTAGAACTTCTCATGGGTTCCCCTGAGATGTGGACAGCATAAAAGAGATGGGACACCAACTGGAACTCACTATCGTGACTCTTCAAGGAATCCTGCCCTCTGTCTTCCAGACCAGGGTGTACATTTATTTTTGCTTTTCTCTTTTCCTCTCTTGTTTGGCCTGAGTTTGCTCTGCAGAGCCAGTTTCTCCCTAACCCCTCACTTTTTTTTTTGGTGGGTACCGCGGGTTGAACTCAGGACCTCGCGCGCCAGCAGGCGCCCATGTCGCTGAGCGATATCACCGGCCCTTTTTTCGTATGTGGGTACCAGGAGTCGAACTCAGGACCTCGCACTTGCCAGGCAGGCACTTATGCCACTGAGCTATCTCACCGGTCCTCACCCCTCACTTTTCAAATAGATCTTGTCATGTTTTTATGGCGAGAAGGAGCAGGAATACATTTAATTGGTGACCCATTTCTAAAAGAAACTACCTGATAACAACCCCCCCAACAAAACAAATAGACAAAACCCTTTTCCCACAGAGTGGGGACAAATATTTTAAATATCAGCCAATATTTAATCCTTACACCAATGTTAGCAGGTAGGTAGGTAGGTAGCTTACCTAGTTTTTATTCCCCAGGGAATATGCTCATAATCAAAATGAAACAACAAAATCATGGGACTCTGAGGTTTCTCACAGCCAAGGGTGGACACAATTCTCAACAAAAAGACGGGTTTCCGGAAGAGTTTTTCACATGGAAGGCAGCCAGGCAACCACGTCAGACTCAGGAGGGAATAGGGATGGATGTGAAAACTAGAGGTGAAAGTTTGATGAGAAACAAGATTTGTTTCCTGGTGCTGGGGAACCCACTCCTGGCTTTATTCATGCTGGGCAAGTGCTCTACCCTGAACTACACCCCAGCCCCAAACACGTTATTTCTATTGTGCTGGAGAACATCCCCCAAGCAACTTATCAGTTACAAAGAGAAAAACAGTGACTGCACCATGGAGATGACTGGTAGACAGCACCTTTAAACAACAGATCCAAAATAATGGCACCAATCATGAAGCAAATACGTGTCATGTGCCTTTGGAAAATATGTACTGTGAGGACAGCAGCACTGTGACACTCCTGCCAAAGATGGACAATGGAGCATCATCCCGGAGCAAGAGCAGAAACCTAGATGGAGAGGAATCCTACCCAGTAACTGACTGGTAACATCATGCCCTCAAGAATGCCAAGAACAGGAAAGACAGGGAGGATGGAGGTGTTCCACTAGGTTAATGGCAACTAGCTGGAGGAAAGACAGCCTCTTTAATAAACGGTGCTGGGAACATGCAGCAGACTGAGTCTAGACCGTATCGCTCACCATGTACTAAATGAAAATCAAAACAGATCCAAGATCCAAACGTTAAACCACAAATACTTAATCTGCTGTAAGATAAAATACGTACAACTCTTGAAGCCATAGGCATAGGTAAGGGCTTTCTGAACAACAAATGGGATCACATCAAATTAAAAAGCTTCTGCAGAGCAAAGGAAACCACCAACAGAGTGAAGAGACATCTATGGAATTGGGAAAAAATTTTGCCAGATACTCTCAGACAGAGGACTAACATCTAGAATATATAAAAAACTAAAAAAAGTTAGACCCTCACCAAATAAAAGACCCAGTTGAAAAATGGACAACCAAAATGAAGAGACACTTTTCAGAAGAACAGATGGCCAATAAGTACATGAAAAAAAACATTCAACATCTCTGGCCATTAGAGAAATGCAAATGAAAACTACACTGAGATTCCATCTCACTCCAGAAATAATGGTCATTGTCATCCAGACATCAGATAACAACAAATGCTAGAGAAGCCAGGTGTGGTGGCACATGCCTATAATACTAGCACTTGGGAGGCAGAGGCAGGAGGATCATTGGAGTTCAAAGCTATCCTGGGCTACATAGTGAGTCCAAGGCCAGTGTGCACTACAAAGCAAGATCCTGTCTCAACAAACCAAAAACAAAAACCAAGCCAAACCAAAACAAACATTTCTTAAGAAAAGAAATGCTAGAGAGGCTGGGGGTGGGGCGGGGGAGGAACCCTTTTACATTGTTGGTGGGAATGTGAACTATACAACCACTATGGAAATCAGTATGGAGATTTCTCAAAAAACTGAAACTAGAAATTCCATTTGACCCAGCTATTCTTTTTTTTTTTTTTTTTTTTTTTTTGGGTACCGGGGGGTTGACCTCAGGACCTCGCGCGCCAACAGGCACCCGGGCCGCTGAGCGATATCACCGGCCCCTTTTTCGTATGTGGGATCCGGGAGTCGAACTCGGGCCCTCGCGCTTGCAAGGCAGGCGCTTACGCCGCTGAGTCATCTCACCGGCCCGACCCAGCTATTCTTTTAGGTATTATCCTGAGAAGAGCTAAAGACAGCATATTACAGTGATACATGCATACCCACGTTTATAGCAGCACAATTCGTAACTACTATATCTTGGAAACAGCCTATATGTCCATCAGTAGATGAACAGATAAAGAAAATATGGCATTTATACACAATGGAGTACTATTCTGCCATAAAAAATAAACTTTAGTCGTTTTGTAGGAAAATGGATGCATCTTGAGACCATCATGTTAAGTGAAATAAATCAGACACACAAGCTTAAATGTGAGAAACCCAAAACATAAGTAAAAAGCAAAATAAAAGATAATAGGAATTAGGGAGTTTGGTCTTCTGCAAAAGGCAAAGGGACCAAGAAATAGGGTTGGGGGAGGTGACATAAAAAGAATGGAAATGTGAATGTACATGGACCAAGTCCTCACGAGGAATGTAATCATTATGTACTTCAAACATGTATAAAAACATAAAATTAAATAAGAAAATAAAAAGGGGTGGAGATGTGGCTTAAGGTGAAGGTCCTGGGTTCAATCACCTGTCCTGAAAAAAAAAAAAGGTAACAAATTAACAGGAAAAAGTAAAGGCAACTGAAGAGACAGAGTGACTAAATGCACATGTTATCAGGATTGGATCCCGCACCAAAATAAAAAAAATTTTTTTACTCAAAAAGGACCAAAATAAAAAAATATTTTCCCCAAAAAGAGTTAGTGGGACTCTCGGCAAAATTCTTAAAAGTTCTGTAGATTAGATAATATATCAGTGTTAATTTTCTCATGTTGATCACTGCACTCTATTACTTAAAAGAAATATGGAGGGGGGTCCTGTCTATAAATTCCTCCCAGACGGTTTAGTGGGAAATGAATATATTTATGGAGAAAGAAACGATAAATCCATTGGTGAATTGTTAACCCTTGCACAATCTGGGTGAAGGGTACATGGCAGTTCTTTATACAGTTCCTGCAATCTCTCTGCAACCCTGAAATTTAGTTCATTTCCAACTCTTATAACTCTCTGCATATAATACGGTCCCGAGATAACATGGTCCTGATATTTATAATTAGTTCAATTCCAAGTCTTGTATTTTGAAATTAGCTCACAATAAAAGTTTAAAAGGATGAAAGAATGCAGAGGACCCCTGCAGTTGGTGGGGACTTTTTGACCTTTGCCTTGACCCTTCCTCCTGCTCAGAATCAGGATGCAATGCTGGAGATGGGGCAGCCAGCTTGTAACCACAAAGAAAGCCTCATGCCAAATGTGGCTGGGAAAAAGGGTGCCAACTTGGGCCCAGAAGGTGACCTGGAGCCTCTGTGGTCCTGCACGCCCACCTCCTAACTGACGGAAGGAACCTGAGCTTCTGCGGCAGTGCAAGGCGGTCCCGCTTGAGACAGCAGTGATACCACACATCCAAAAGTGGCAGGAACAGAACAAAAACCTATGTGCAAGATTGCAAGAGAAATCTCAGTCTCTCCCTCCCTCCCTCCCTAAAATACAAACACAAATATCTAGAGTCCAGAATGAGGTGCACCCAAGGGAGAGGACTGCGGCAGAACTCGACACGGAGACAGTGCCTTGAATGTTTGCTGCATTGATAATTGAAGAAACCAAGACCGCCTTCTCTCAGGATTCTGGCATACTGGGCTATTTTCAGAGCTGAAAAAAAAAAACCCACTGTCTTTTCGTGGGTGTACTGCTGTGGCTGTAGATATTAGTCAGCAGTTTCATTCAGTTTCCTGGCTTGCTCTCACCACTCTACTGCTTCGTCCGTCCTTTCTCTCTCCTTCCTGGAAGCCCTCTGCCCTCGCTTCATCCATCAGCTCCTATAGTGCCATGTCCTCCCAAGAGGGAGGGACTGAGGAAGGACCCCAGGAAGCTCTCAGAGCAGAGCGGCTCCTGCTGAGACCAGGATCAGCCTTCCCAGACTGGCACAGAAGACCCCAAATCACTGCAGCAGAGAGCCTGGGCCAGAAGCAGCCACCAGAGGCAGAAGAGCTAAGGCTGCGGCAGGGCTCTGAATCCAGGCCAGATCAACCCAACAGACACGTCTGGGTGCTTCCGAAGTTCACAGGAATGGCTAATACATACTTGAAGAAAGCATGTTAAATACGACATTGAGCAGATTCCTTTTGAGTAGTAAGAATTTTTTTTTGGACAAGGTCTCACTAAGTTCCCCATGCTGGCCCTGAACCTGTAATCCTCCTGCTTCAGCCTCCCAAATAGCTGGGATTACAGATATGTACCATCACACCCAGTTGAATTCTGAACTTTTAAAAAACAAGGCCCTGATATTTATCAGAACTTCAAATAAAACTGCAACACCAGTACAGTCATTTTGCTCTGACCCAGAAACTAGTGAGGCCATAGACACTGCACCGGTTAGGCTGCACAGTCACACACTTGGGAGACACTCCTAGGACTTGGGGCTGGGTGGCCTGGGGTGTCCCAGGCTTTGTGGCCCTGTGTGCGCATGTGAGGGGTGGGAGGAAGCTCTGTAGGTACCATGGCTAGTGTGGCACTTGTGAGATCCAAGGTAAGATGGCATTCGGGACCAGGGTCAGGCCACAGGAAGGCTCCTCTCCTTTACCTCTCTGTGCCTATGCCCTTCCTTCCAACTGCCCATGGACTCCTGTGTACCAGGCAGAGACGATGTCTGCAGCCAATCCCCTCTTCTTTCCCAAGCCACCTGCCCACACCTGGCCTAGACCCTCAGCCTCTGACCTTGGTGTACTGTACCCGCTGACCCCAGGCTGTCTGCATCTTGTAATCTACCCTAGGAGTGAGCTGCAGTTGGGGGTGGGGTTTCAGCTCAGCAGGAAAGCACGTGCTTAGCCCAGTGTCACAAAAACAAAAACAAACTAAACTGGAACTGGGGAGAGGGGACAGAGCTTAGAAAAGCTCTGGGGTGTGGTCGGAGTCTACCTCGACAGACACTGTTCTGGTTTTAAGAGACAGACAATCCTGCGGAGCTGTCCCTGCCCCACATCTTCACTCCCACCACAGACTCAGACAAACAAGTCCACAATAAATCATCCTAAGATGGGTGGAATCCTGGTATCAGCCAAGAAAGTGAACTTTAAAGCCTTGGTCTAGCTGTGGCCCGGGACAGTAAAATGCCAATTCTGTCTCCGCTATTCAGGACCTCCCTGTTCAGCGAGCTGGAGGGGATGTGAGAAGTCGGGGTGGGTGGTGGGGCAATGACAATCAAGTTCTCTGAAGGAAGCAAGAGAGTCGCAGCCTGCATCTGATAAACTCATCTCTCTACCATTTCATGACAAGTCTTTTGGAAATGAAAAGGAGACTGATTTAGGGATTTAGGGATTTCACAGGCAATTATGTTTATTGTATTTTCATAAAAGTGGAAACACATCTTCCATTAGTACACCTTCCTGTTGGAAGGCCAGTTTTGGACATCCACAGCTGAAAGGTGAGGTTTAATGTGGCTTGCATTTTGAGGGGATTCAGTCCATGGTAAGCTGGCTCCAACACAAAACATCATGGCAGAAGGGTATGGAGGAGCAAGGGTGCTCAGTTCATGATAGCCAGGAAGCAGGGCAGGGGACGAGTGCTAGAGAGGAAGGGGTCAGGGACCAGATACAGACCCAAGGCCACACCTCCATGACCCACCGACACACCCAGAAATGTGCCCATCAATCCCCTGGGCAGATCTCAAAGCCAACCAAGCTGACCTTCCACTCTAACCTCCACACAGCTGGACTCTACTTTTTTTTAAGGTGTAGATTTACTTGCAAATATAAATGCAATGCATATAAGTTACTTTTATTAAATAATACAGTATAACATGACCTTTTGAACCTTTTGCAGAACAGAAGAATTATCACTAGCAATATACTAGTGGCAATGCTGAAAAATATTTTTCAAAAATAGTTTTGGCAAGCAGTTAAGTCTACTAGAGGATACACTGAGCACCTACTGTTTTTCCTATCTTGATAAACTGTCCTGGCACAGTATTCCAGCTTTCTTTTGAGTAACAACCCTGTTCTCCAGTTCTTGTGCTGTATGCTGTGAGATGAGCTGAGGGTTCCCACTCCTTGCTTTAGAGGTGGACGTCTGACTCAAAGTCACTCAGAACATCTCCGACCCTGGACTTCAGAAGCTGGCTCAACTCGTGGGCACGCCACCCTCTAGATTCCATGAGACCCAAGGAGGTTTTTGCTGCGACAACTGGGAAAGGGGTTGGAGTCTCCCTTGATAAACCTGGACTTGGGAGATGGCAGGACTGTGACCCACTATGGAGCCAGAAAGGGAACCAACAAGGAGAGGACAACCCAGAAAGAGTGAAACTCGGATGCTGATGTTCCAGAGTAGAGCATAGCTGAAGCAGCAATTTTTTTAGTAATGTCACCAACACAGTTGAATACTATCAGGTCAGTACCTGTAAATGCTCAGTTGTTAAGCTGATGATACATACATAAGACAATCCGAGTCTTCACTCTGGCCTTGACTGAGTACTCACTATTTCCAAGTACCAACGTTATCTAGTAAGTCAAAGAACAAGTGCATGAAGCAGTAAGGATTATTGTTCCTTTGGAAAAGGTGCCGCAGGAAGCCAGAGCTCTGGCGCACAAACTACACAACCATGCCAGGCCCCTGCTGCGTGGTCACATTTCAGGCCCCCCCCCAGGAGGCAGCTCTTCAACATTTTGCCCTCTGAATCCTTTTGTTCAAATGAAACTGATCAAGTGGGGGTAGATTCCTGACCTGAGGAGCAGCATGGGGGCCCAGAACCCCCTTTCTTGTACCCTGTAATCCTAAGAAATCCCTAGGGCAATGAGCTTTCAATGATAGACAGCCCACTGCAGCACACATGCCCTAGGTTTGCCACCACTGCCCTAGGGCTTTAAAAATACTTTCCAAAGTGCTTCACAGAGCACATTAAGGAAGGATGAGGAAGCCCTCTGGGTTTTCTTTGTGTGTGTGTGTGTGTGTGTGTGTGTGTGTGTGTGTGTGTGACAGGGTCTCACTATGTAGTTCAGACAATGAACATGATACATAGGTAAAATATATTACACCACACCTTTTCCCCCATTTTATAAAACCCATGACTGGGCTGTGTCTTTTGGTAGCCTGCACCTTCCAATGGGCAGGGCCTCCCCTTCTTTCTCCAGGCATGCTTGCTGGCGTTGTAGATCCGATGGAACAAGGAGAATGCCGCGTGCAAATGGATGGATCAGGGCAGTCAGCACTGCAGAGGAGGCAGCAGCACGAGGCCACCACCAAGCAGTTGCAGGACAATCTTATGTGCCTCCAGAGCAGACTTCGGAGGCCACAGGGGTGCACCCCTCGTGTCTATGCAGGGGAGCGGCAAGCACCTAAACACAGGAAAAACAAGCACTCTAGGGAGGGCAGAGGACTCTGAGGTCACACAGGGTAAGCAGGCCACCTTTCAGCTTAGTGTCTGACTCTGGCCTTGAGTTGGGAGACACAGGGCAACGTCGTAGTACACGGGGCACAGACTTGGAGCCCATCTGCGATCTACACCCAGTCCTGCCATCCCCAGGGTACGGCTTGGGTCACATTAGACTCCTGACCTGTTTCCTATCTGTAAGATGGGGCTCCTAACACTACCCATCTCATAAGGCAGCTGAGAGGATTAAAGAAAATGTCCCATGTAAAGCGCTTTGAGCGGCTGCCAAGGAGGAGCCCTGTGTGCTTGATGCTGCTGCTACTGATTCCCCATCAAGTCCCCCTGCTGCTTCATTGTTATCGTGCCATTGTATGTTGTTGGTTGGTGGAGAGTAATGCATACTTGCACCAACACTGGTTTTTGACACTGATTTTCCAGTAACCCATCTTGACCAGGGGTGATTTACCACTGAGCTAACAGCCCAGCCCTCTTTTTATTTTTAATTTTTTTTTTTGTGGGTACTGGGGGGTCGACCTCAGGATCTCGCACGCCAACAGGCACCCGTGCCGCTGAGCGATATCACCGGCCCCTTTTTCGTATGTGGGATCCAGGAGTCGAACTCGGGCCCTCGCGCTTGCAAGGCAGGCGCTTATGCCACTGAGCCATCTCACCGGCCCTTATTTTTAATTTTTAGACAAGGTCTCTCAAAGTTGCTCAGGCTGTGTGCAAACTTGCAAGACTCTCCTGCCTCAGCTTCCCTCAGTGCTGGGATTACACCTAGTGTAACTAGCCCTTACCCTGTGTGTGATGCATTTCAAACACAAATTATTCTTTCTACTCATCCTCTCATGCAAGTATAAGGATAGACAATGCTCTACCCTGCCACCTCCAAACTAAGAAACAATCTTGTGCAATGATAATTCAATGCTTTCGCCAAGGTTTCCGCTATAAAGTAAAAATGATGGGGAAAGTGAGACACTAAAGGAAGCAGTTTTTAAAAGTGGATTTTACCAATGAATTGAGTTGGGTGCTCCATTGTTGGGTTATGTTTAGGAAATAAAATCATTCTCTTTTATTCAAAACTTTGGATTATAATATTTTAATGAATCACAGTATTTTTATCTTGACTGCTGAGATTTGTGAAAGTCAGAAGTATAATAGTATAAGCCAGGTATGGTGTCAAATCCCTGTAATCCCAGCCTCTTGGGAGGATGAGGCAGGAGGATTTAAAGTTTGACGTCAGCCTGGGCAACTTCAGTAAGACCCTGTCTCAAAAAAAAAATTTTGTTTTTTTCTGTGGTACTGGGGACTGAACCCAGGGGTGCTCTACTTCTGAGCTACCTTCCCAGCACTTTTTATTTGAGACAGTCTCGCTAAGTTGCTCAGGCATCTCTGCTAAAACGTCAAGGTGCTGCACTTTGCTACCAAAGACTGGGAGGAGCTGACATCCCTGTGCCCGTTCCATCTCAGAGCCCCATCCACGACAATGGGTGAGGTGACATGAGGTGAGGTGAGGCTCAGGGAGGGGTGAGCCTCGAGGGCTGGGTAAGCTTATCTGCACACATTACTTGGTATTAAAAACGCTATGCACTTATTGGTTACTTTTTTTAGGCTGCAACAAATGCCCCCGTGGAAAACAACTGAGAGAAAATGTCAAGTGTCTAGTTTTAAAGCAGAGCACAATGCTTAGTGTACAGTATTTTTGGCTGTGCATCTCCCAAGTGTCCCAGGATTAAGACCTCAGCACTGAAAAAAGGAACATTCACCATAGCCGTATAATAGGTGTTTTCTACAATTCCCCTTCCTAGATGAAAACAGGGCTCTCTTCTTTCTCAGCATAGCATTCATCTACTCTTGCAATGACTTATTCATTTATCCATCTGTCTCACCTTTCATGAGACTGGTAAGCAAGAGATACAAAAGTGGGCAGCATGGTCCTGCCACTAACAGTGCGGGTCAGAAGCTTTCACTGAGTGTGCCCTGCACATCAACAGCTGCCAGAATCGGCCTAGAGCTGTGCATCCGGGTTCAAGGTAAGCTTTCAGGGTAGCAAGGCACAGCCTGCTGACTAAGAGGAGGCAGGCGCTGGAAACACAAGCAGGAGCCAGGGCACCACGCACCTGCATGCCATGAAGGAGTCTGGGTTTTACTGTAGAGAAGGACCCACTGGAAGACTAGGAAGAGGACTGACACGGGCGCATGTTTTCCTGTGATGCTCACCCATGGGTGCATTGGGGACTGCACTGTAGGGAATCCAGGGATGAATGCAAACAAACTAGTTGGAGGCAACTGCTCTAATCTCAGGGAGAAATGAAAAGAATCTAAACCACGACAGGAGGAAGGAGGGAGAACAGAGGACCTAATTGAGAACTATTCTATAAATAGAAATTGTACACTGGACTATTGATTGATTGGTCTGTGGAGGTGGAAAGCCAGTCTTTCTTCCTGGCTTCCTGCTTTTGGTCTAGACGTCATTGGACAGGGCTCTACTGAGCACGGTGGGGCATGCGGAAGGCGTATTTATTAATTTGTCTTTAAGGGAGGCTAGGGAGGTGGATGGGTTCAACTTGAAATGCTGCATTTGGGAGCTCTAAGGAATCTGAGCGGAGAGGTGTGTGCCTCCGGGCGGCTAACCAGACCGCAAGGTGGAGTCTACGAAATTCTCAGGACTATTCCAGAAACATGTGCCTGGCAACCTCACTGCAAAACGAAGAAGAGCACCTATCTGGAAAAGTGACATTTTTCATGTTCAAAAATAAAGAGAACCTGGAAATGCACAATCGGGAGTTAAGAGCAAAATATGATGCTACCGGCTGCCTGACGGACACTTAAGGACAAGTCGCCTCCCAGCCTCAGAGAGTGGACCGAAGCAGGACTCGCGGGCTCCTGCTCGCCCGCGGGGAGGCCGGGTTTACCCGGGCTGGGGTCTAGGGATCCCCTGGCGGGTGGACAGGAGAGCTGGGCTCGCACGCTCCAGCGGCAGGGGCGAGGGTCTCCAGCCTCCCTGGCCAACGAACAAAGCCCTGCAAAGGAAAGCGATTCGCCGGACCCGAACGCCACCGCGCTCCAGCTTCGACCCGGGAAAGCCCCGCGACCCTCCGAGGGCCGGCTCCCCTTACCTGTCACGCTGGCCGAAGGGAATGTCACTTCGGACTCCACACCAGACCCAAGACTCGACAGCCGGCAGTGGGTTCCGCTCGGCGGCAGTCATACACCCTGCAAGCCACAGCGCATCGTCTGAAGAGATCCCCTCCGCCAGCAGGGCTGGACTTCGACCACGTGGGCTGCGGTGTCCGGCAGGAGCGACGCTCGAGGGGCGGGGCGGGGCGGGGCGGGGGCGGGGCCTACGCCGGAGGCGTGGCCCGGCGTTCCCCTTTCGCCTTCGCCCTCCGAGCCGCCACGTAACGCCACGTCCCCGCGCACGCGCAGCGCGCCGGCGGCGGGGGCTGTTTCCGGGGAGAGAGGGTAGCCGTTGGGTTTGCGGCCGCCCAGTGTCGCGCGCGGGCGTGGGGGCCAGGCCTTGCGGACGAAGGGGGCGTTGTCTTCTTTTCTTTCCCGGAGGGGCCGGTGAAGCCGGGAGCTGAACTGCAAAATGAACTTCCTCCGCGGGGTCATGGGCGGTCAGAGCGCCGGACCCCAGCACACGGAAGCCGAGACGGTGAGGGGAGCGGCGGGCGCGGGGAGTGCCGGCCCGGCGTGGGGAGGGTCGGGCGGACCGCACGGGTTTCACCGCCCGCGGCCGCCCGTGTCCCGGCGCGCGTCTCGCCGCCCGCGGCCCGCGTCCCGCGTCCTGCGCCCCCCTCGATGGAGTCGGGACATGGGGAGAGCGCTGGAGGTTTAAAGCCCAGCTGTTGCGGCCAAGAATAAAACGATCTCCGTGGGGCACGGAGCCACCTGCTCCCGTCCCGTCACCGCAGGCACTGTCGCCCCGCCCGGTGCTGTTAGTGCGGATCCCGCTGTGGGCGCCCCCAATCCGTGTCACCCCGCGAGGACGCGCTGGATCTATGGGCTCGAGGTCTCCCACTGGAACAAGAGAGGGAGGACACGATTTGCATCGTCATTTAAAAATAAAATGTTAGCTAGCGAAAACAATATCTGACAGTTGCTTAGGTTTTAGGCTGAGGGTCAACTTATTTTGAAGTTTGGTTAGTGTCTGTTGGAACTGAGTGTGTATTTTTTTTTTTTAAAGGAAACTTTCTGTTGAGAATAATTTAAGATCTGGTGAAAAGTAACTGTGACATTTAAAAGGTAAACTCTGGACAGTGTTCCTGGACAACTTTGTTCCTGGGATCCTGAAGCGTAGTAGTGGGAGTTTGTCAGGCTCTTACCTCATGTTAAATTCTGTGCTGACCTGTTTATACTCCACATTGACAGATGAAGAAAGGAGGCGCAGAAAGGTGACGTATCCTGTGTGATCAGTGTCTCAGAGCTGGGCCTCAGCCGAGGTGTAGACTTCAAAGACTAAACAAATTGCTGATGCCCATATTTTGGTTCTTTTCTGGGAATCCATGTAATATTAAAATTAACTGCACAAGTCTGGGTTAGAATTTATGCCAGGAAGGGCCTATGCCACTGAGCTAGACTTCAAGCCTCGAGTTAGAATTGTTTAAAGCAGAAGTTGAAAGCTGGTGACCCCATCCTTCCTTTGACAACCAGGAGATATCCCCTCCCCAGATACACACACAATCACACACAGGCAGGCAGGTGCATTTTTTCATTTCCTCATGGCAGTATGACAGCCAGCTACCCCACTAGAAAACAGTGTTCTCTCCAGATTACCATAGTCACAGCCCATCTCTTCAGCTGCTGTTCATTTATTTTCAGTGCAATTTGGGTTTGAGACAACAAGTTGGGAATCTTGTTTCTTTTGTGTGTTCCTGGTTTGAGACACCAAGTTTTGTAGCATACCCTACTGGAGCTTGCTTTGGAGTTGGACTCTGATTTGAATCCTAGCCTTCCACCTTGAGTGAATTGAACGGGTAAGAGATGGGTAATACCCTAAGTAAAATGAAGAAAACAACTTCTTTTGAGAGTGCAATGAGGACTAAGAGAAATAAGAAATAGAACCTGTCACTCGGCAGATGTTCATACAGGATAGTTTTTACACATAAGTTAGAGGAAAAATACTCTTTCTTTTTCTATAGTTGGCTTTGTTGAAGTGAATTTTGTAGAGTATAGCTGAGTGTGGTGCCCATACCTGTAATCCCAACACTGGAGACTGAGGCAGGAGGATGGTGAGTTGCAGGCCAGCCCGGGTTACATGGCAAGACCCTGTTTCAAAATCAAACAATTCATAGAGTATAGGATTTTTAAAGCTGGAAGACTCCTTCCCTGTCATCCAAGTCGAGCCTCCTTATTTTATAGGAACAGATCACTAAAGCAACTTGTATAGTATTGCAGAGTTGGGACCAGAACACTTTGTTCTTTTCACTGTGAATGGAACAAAAAAACGTTTACATGGTGATTTCAGAATGGTGCCTGAGTGTTACTTGTGTAAGTTGTATATATAGATTGAAAGGAAAGTGATGGTCTCTGTGCTTTGTCTGCCTTTGAGTGTGTACACTCAACTTGAAAAGTGATTTATCTTCTGAAGGCTCTGAGCTACAGTATGAAGAAAACTTGTTTCGCCATCTCATTTTATCAGGAAATACAATAAGGAGTCCTAGGTCACTAATTTAGAAGTTTTTACAGCGCATCAGTGGAGTATATAATATTAGGTTAGCTGTTTTAATTGATGACTTGATCTGGCCAAGAGGGGTGACCTATGCCAGAGCTTGGAACTGCTGTCTTCTATATTACCATTTAGTATGATGGGGCTTCCTCCTTTTCTACAAAGTAAAATCATTTTTTTATTGTGGTTTTACATCTTTCTTGCTTTTATCTTTTCCAATGGAAGACCTCTTTGTCTGAATTCTACTTGTTTTCCAAATTCATCAGTGTCTTTTCAAAACTGCTCTCCCCCTTCCCTCCCCTCTTTCCCCTCTTCCCTCTCCCTTCTCCCCTCTCCCCTCCCCTCCTCTCCCCTCTTCTCCCCTGCTGAGGCTCAAACAAGGGCCTTGTGCAGGCCATACAATTTTAAGAGGACAAAGTGTTACCCATTTGAATACCTAAAAGATAAAGTCCTGATGTTTTTGGATTTGAGAAGTAATTATAATCATTCTTGACCTGAGTTATCTTTTAGTGGAGAATATACAAATTCTTTATATATGCACATGTATTGATGGCAAGTACAATACTCTTCTAATGTCCTTATTTTTCATTTATACTGCTTTGTACTCTACTTTTTGTCTATTGTGGATGTCATAGAAAAGTCAGACCTACTTATATCTCAGGCAGAGATTCTATAAACATTCTTTGTATAAGAAAGTTAATTCAGCATTAATTTGAAACTTTTGCAATGTTATGTTTTGAGATGCTAACATTTGTGATAGTCTATTTGTACGTCTTTTTCTTTTTCTGGCAGTCTGTGGGCTGGAGCCCAGGGCCTTGCTCATGTTGATAGCCGCTACGAGTGCCCTGCAGCCCCAGCACTGAGATGCACTGTTCATTATAGTCCATTGCTCCAGAGGACATTCTTGTGGAAAGCTAGTTCATTTCTGGGGGAAAGCACGGAGAATCAGTGAAGCAGTGTGTTGCCTCAGCCAACTTATAGGTGATTGTAATGGAAATAGATTGTGTTAGATTCATTGATTCGGTCTGTGAATGTACTTGGGCTTGACTTTCTACTGTTCTCATGTCTTTTAGATTTATGGTAATTTAGGTCATCTGAAGATCAGATTGACTTTTGCTTTTTTAATAGTCTTTTCAGTTATAGAGTTAGTTTAAAACAAATTTCAGGCCCCTTTTTATATTCTAAAAGTCATTTTTTATTCCATTAAAACATGAATGAGTTGAACATTGGTTAACATAAATTATTTTAATCCTAAAATAAACAGTCATCCTTGGGTAAGTTCTGTTCTAGGAAGGTATGGTTTTTTTTAAACTTACTGAAGGCAAGGTTATGTCATAAAATTAAGTCAGTAGTTGGTGTTTGGCAAGTATTTTTTGAATAAATGATTGAATAGTTAGGGTTTTAATTGCTATTCTTGTCTTTCATTTTTTTCATGTCAGTTAAGCAGTATTAAACACTAAAGGAAAAAAGACATTAGGACTTGTGAGAAAATAGTGCAAGCTATATGATGCTAGTGTCCTTGAATTTTTTGTTTGTTTGCTTGTGTTTTTTTTTTTTTTTTTTTTTTTTTGTGGGTACCGGGGGGTCGACCTCAGGACCTCGTGCGCCAGCAGGCGCCCGTGCCGCTGAGCGATATCACCGGCCCCTTTTTCGTATGTGGGTTCCGGGAGTCGAACTCGGGCCCTCGCGCTTGCCAGGCAGGCGCTTAAGCCGCTGAGCAATCTCACCGGCCCTGTTTGCTTGTGTTTTGAGACAAGGCCTTGCTATGTAGTTCAGGCTGACCTTGAACTGACTAGCCCAGGCTGGCCTCAAACTTGCAGCGATCTTCCTGCCTCAGTCTCCCAAGTGCTGGGATTATAAATGTGCACCACCATGCTTGTCTGCCTCTCCCTTTTATCCCTTCCAGGCTACCCATGCTTTGGGTGGTGTGACCCATACCCAGAGTGGGCCTTCCCATTATCCACACCCAGAATTATGCCAAACCAATCAGTGGACTAATTTAGTAATCACATACCTTTAATCTCAGTATCACACACTTAATCCCAGCATCACACACTTAATCCAGTGTCACACACCCTAGATCCATCTACCTCTGAAAAGCCCCAGCTGTGACTGCATGAGGCTTTGAGGGGAACATCTAGACACAAGCGAGAACATCCATGTTTTCATTTGCTAGTCACTGCCTCTGCTTCCCTTTGGTCTCTATTGTGTGTCGATGAGTATAAATAAAGAACTATTAGCAAAAATCTTTTTTAATTGACAGGTTATTAGATTATGATTCTGATTTTACCCAACTTCCCTGTTGTTAGTGGTATTATTTATCTTTTCAGTGTTGTAATTGATAAGTGGAGTTGAATCTCAAGTGGCAATTACAGTAGGTCCCCAACTTATGAATGAGTTCCATTCTGGGAAACTTGTTCCTAAGTCAGATTCCTTAGTATCTAGCAAAGTGAGTCTTGTACCGTACACCTGTGAAAGTTCGCAACTCCAATGTTTGTAAGTTGCGGGTTACTATATTTAAAATGAGGAATTCTGGCACATGATCTCGTGTGTATTAGCTCCATGTTGCTTCACATATTTTCTTTGGACTTTTCCTTGTTTTGTTATACAAAATGGCAGGTGAAACCAGTAAAGTTTGAATCCCTTTTGACTACCATCTCCAGTTTTAGTTCTTTTCAGAGATAACACTATTATTAATTTGGCATAAATCCTTCCAGATGTGGAATTACATATTTGTATATTTATCCTTTTTTATCTAAATGATAATTACCTTTTAGTTATCATTACAAATAGTTACCTTTATAGTATTTTTTATAGTATTATTTATCATTATAACTAGATACCTTTTAGTTACCATAACTACCTTTTCATTAGTTTACTCCAAACTAACCTTTTTTGCTGATTAATATGCCTTGGAGACCTTTTTGGTTTTGTTTTGTTTTGAGATGGGGTCTTGTTGTGTAGTCAAGGTTGGTCTTGAACTTGTGGCAGGCTTGCCTCAAACTCGTGATCCTCCTGCCTCAGCCTTCTGAGTGTTGGGCTTATAGGCATGTGCCATTGCACCCAGCTTGGAGGTCTTTTTATGTTAAAACATACAGAGCTACTGTTACTGGATTTTGGAGTGCTGGAGTCTCCTTCTGGAGGCGGTTTCTAGGTTCTTTCTGTTCTGAGCAAAGAATTGGTCAAGACAAGCACAAACGGTAGCAAAGTTTTATTAAAGGTAGGAAGAGAAACAGGCTCTGCAGAGCAAGTTTGGGCCAAGTAAAAGTAGGAAAAGGAGTACACCCTATAGTGTGAGGGTGGGCACCATGCGAGAGAACAGAGCAGCAAAGACTCAGTGACGACTGTGCTGTCTGTGTCCCCCAGGCCTCAAGCCGATGTCAGGTCTAGGCCATCCTATTGGTAACCTGCTCGTGTTCTCTGGAGAAGTCCACGTGCAGGGCTTTGGGAACTGTTCTGCGCATGTGTCCTGGGATTTTGTATTTCATGGGTCCCAACTACTTCCCCAGCCAGCTTTTCCACACTCTAATCTCCTGTCTCACCACTTTATTAGAAATTGTTAAAAATGGCAGATTTCCGGTATGTTTATTAGCTACATCAAACTCTTCTGAAAGACCCTACAAGCTTTGTGCAAACAGAATGCGTGTGTGTCTGTGTCATCATGAGTATCTCAGCACCTCATCCCCAGTTAGCATATTAATTAGCAAACATCTCACATTTTTCCTATTGTTATCACCTCCTGATTCTCCTAAATAAAAGTAATTCTGCATTAAATTTTACTCAAATAGATAATTTTTCCTTTTTAGAATTATTTTTGTTCAAATATGGGATTTTGTTGTAGATTCCAGTTGAGTGGCGTCAGCAAAGCAGTCAGGGTCTGGGCTGTAGCCCACGCTGCACATGCCGACGAGACATAGGCCCAGACGCACTTGGTGTGGTGGGCAGCCTCAGCAGCCCGGCCTTGCTCCCCAGCCAGCACTGCTAGGGTTACTCACCCACTGTGCCTCCGTTCCTCACAAGTAAATGTCATCCGAACAGTGCCTGTCTTCTGTGGTTTTTGTGAAGATGAAATAAAATATCACGGTGCTGGATGTTGGGACCCAGAGCCTCCTGCATGGGAGACAAGTACTTCACTTCTGAGGTACCACCCCAGCCCAGAGGAAATGACTTTTAAAACATAAAGCACTTGGAAATAGAGTGAGCACAGAGTAAGTGCTGTATATGCCACATTTTACCAATTTTGAGATGCACATTAGTATTTAAACATCTCTGAAGTCAGGCTACATCTTATAATTTTATTTGGGGGTATCTTTTCTTGGTATCTATCAAACAGTGGTGGCTCCCTAAATTGTATAATATTCATTGTTAACAGCTATTAACTATCAGGCCAATCCTTTTATTGTTTCTTTTTGTTGTTGTTTTTTTTGAGACAGGGTCTTGCTATGTAGTTCAGGCTGGCCTTGAACTTACTCTGTAGCCCAGGCTGACCTCAAACTTGAAGTGATCCTGCCTCAGCCTCCCAAATGCTGGGATTACAGGTGTGTGCCACCATGCCTGGCTCAGGCCAGTGCTTTTTAAGAAAAGATAGGGCCAGCGAGATAGCTCAGAGGCATAAGCGCCTGACTGGCAAGCGCAAGGTCCTGAGTTAGACTCCCGGTACCTACAAAAAAAAAAAAAGATAGATTCTATCTTTTATTTAAAGATAGAATCTGGATTTTTGTATGAAAAAAATTTTTTTTTATATGCAGGTACCGGAAGTCGAACTCAGGACCTCACGCTTGCCAGGGGGCGCTTACGCCGCTGAGGGATATCACCGGCCCTGTATGAAATATTTTGATTTTTAAATGTTAGCTTAAAAATTGTTTTTAACACTGTAGGGCAAATAGGTTTTTCAGGTAGTAAATACAATATTGCTTATTAGGTTAAAATTAAATATTATCCTGAATTTTGAGCGTGAAATGACTTGAGTTCATCTAGTTGTGGATGATGAAAGATGGAAGGTCCAGTCCATTACTGTTCATCGGTTCCTTACTTGCAAATTCGTCTGCTCCCTGAAGGCAACGTGCATCCCCGGAGTCAGCACTTGCACACTTCCGTGGTTGCTCATGCACACGGGCAGAGCAGTGAGAAGTGTGTCGTCCAGGATGCACGTGCCCAGCAGAGGACGCAGGGCCACTGCTCCCGAGTTGCTTCATCTCTCACCCTGTTATTAAACAGTGTCCTTCTCATGGTCTGTCAGTGTTACAGGTTTTGCACGTTCATGCTTTTAGTTGGGGAGTTCCCTGTTCATGTGGCCCTCACGTGCCGTGCTGACTAGTTAGTACTCCTAAGCACCAGAAGGTGTGGTGTGCCTTACAGAGGCGAGTCAGCCAGGGTTCATCCAGCCTGAGTTATAGGGCTGCTGGCCTCAAGTTCAGTATTAATGATTAGGAAAAAGTACTAATACCTTGTCTTTAAAGAGAAATGCACTTAGAACAAGTATTTGTGTTGGTTGGCCCAGTGGGTATGTGACAGAGAGAGGCTCCCATGAAACCAACCCTGTATTCCCCTAGGAGCCCCCAGCATGCTATCCATTGATGAGTGTTCGAGGTGACTTTGTAGGACAGAGCTGCCGCAAACAGTGAAGACCTCCTGTATTTACACAGCAATAACCAGTGAGTCAGTCGGGTAGTGTGTTGAGCAGGTATTAAAACAAAAGCAAGATCTGATATATTCTGCAAATTTCTTTATGTTTTTTTTCTTTTTAGTTATTGAAATGAGAATGAAAACATGCTTGTGATAGTAAGTAGTTCAAATGAGTGTATAGTCTATAATTGCCTGTTCCTTCCTGTCTCATTTCCTATCACCAGGTGTAATCACTAATAACGTTTGGTGTGCCACCTTCCAGAGTGTTTTTTTTTTTTTTTTTTTGTGGGTACCGGGGGGTCGACCTCAGGACCTCGCGCGCCAGCAGGCGCCCGTGCCGCTGAGCGATATCACCGGCCCCTTTTTCGTATGTGGGTTCCGGGAGTCGAACTCGGGCCCTCGCGCTTGCCGGGCAGGCGCTTAAGCCGCTGAGCCATCTCACCGGCCCCCAGAGTGTTTTTGATTGTTTTGTTTTGCTGGGTTTTTTGTTTTTGTATTTACCAATATGTATATTTATGCAAATAGATTTTGAATGGAATAACTATATATGTATTTTTTTTTAAATTTAACAGATGTTGGAGAATTTTCAGTTTACCAATCAGTGAACATAATAGTTTCCCAGAGAAATTTTACATTTATAGCTGGGCATGATGGTGCATACCTGGAACCCTAGCATTGGGGAAGCTGAGGCAGGAGGATCACAAGTTTGAGGCCATCCCTGACAGCACATTGAGGCTTGAGGCCCTGTCGAAAAAAAACAAAGCAAAACAAAAAATTATAAATGTCTTTGTTTTGTGAAAATAGGCTGAAAGCCTCAAGTATTTGATGCTTTTTTTTTTGTGGGTACCGGGGGTCAACCTCAGGACCTCGCGCACCAGCAGGCGCCCGTGCCGCTGAGCGATATCACCGGCCCTTTTTTCGTATGTGGGTTCTGGGAGTCGAACTCGGGCCCTCGCGCTTGCCAGGCAGGAGCTCAGGCCGCTGAGCCATCTCCCCGGCCCCCCTGATGCTGTTTTGTTTTGTTTTGTTTTGTTTTGTTGGTGATACTGGGGACCAAACCTGGGCCTATGTATGGTGGGCACACACTTTAACATTGGAGTGCATCCCAATCCTCTTTTTAATCCAGGGACTCGTGTAATGATAGGCCTGTTCTTTACCATTGAGCCAGGTCCCAGGCCTGAGCTTAGTTTCTCCTCGTGTAAAATGAGTTTATTTGGACATTGGTGCTAGAGCTATAACTGGCAGAAAGCAGGTTTAGCTGAGGTAGAAGTTTGTCTTCTCCACCAAAGTCCTGCCTTGCGTGAGGTCCCTGCAGTGGGTGCTCTTCATCCTATTCCTCTGTCCCCTCGGATGCTGCAGTTGTTTGAAGTGAAGGTTCCTCTTTGTTACCAGGTTCAAGTTGCAGGCTGGAGGGAGGAAAAAGGAATGAAGAAAGAACAGCTTCATTTGAAGTGTGTGACTTGAAGGCATAGCTTGCTGGCTGATGCTTGGAGCCACGCTGCAGGAAGACTTAGAAAGTAGCCTGGGTGGAAAGCCACGTGCTAGCCAAAGCACAGAGGCTCCCAATGACAAGGGAGAGGGGCCATGGGGCACAGTTACACAGCAGTGAGGTGTCTTTTCTAAGTGTAGGGTAAATGGAATCTTTGAGAGCTACGATTTCTGAATAGAAATTAAGAATACTTGTGCTACAGCAGTTTTGGTTGGTAAATGTGAACTGAAGAATCACCCTTGCCTGGAGTGAGACATGGCCAAGGCTTAGGGCTTGGGGCGTATGGAGTGTGCTTGCCTCTCATTTGGTTCAGTCCTCTGTAGGGTATCGACATAGCACGTCCTGATGGGGCAATCCTTATTCAGAAGCTGCCCCATCTGACACGTGATTAGGAGGGGACGAGGCCTCCAGACTGCAAAAATGAAGCTCAGTCGGTCTCCAGCCTGTTAGTGTCTTATTAGGCAGATTGCATTCTGACTTCATGACTGAATAACTCAGGCGCAGATTAAATTTGCAGTATTTGAATGGTCTTTAGAGACGTACGAGATGTGGTTGAAAAATGCAGCAAATGCATAAAATTTTAAAATTTGTTGCAGCAAAAGACACTGCCATTAATCCCCTCAAAGTACTCCCCATCCTTTCAAACACATTTATCTCATCGTTTTTGCCACTTTCTGAAGCAGCTCTGGAAATCCTCTTTCATGTCTTTAGTTGTTTTGTCCTGGCTGCCTCAGTGTCCTGAATCCAAAACATTTATCTTTCATGGGCATTTTGATCTTGGGGAAAAGCCAGAAGTCACTATGTATCTGATACAGTGAATAAGGTGGATGAGGACACAGCATCATGTTTTCATGAATCTACCGTTCTGGATTTTTTTTATCATACCTCTTAAATGAAAGAGGACTTCCAGAACTGCTTCAGAAGGTGGCAAGAGCAATGGTATAAGTGTGTTTGAAGGGAGGGGAGTATTCTGAGGAGGCTTAATGGCAGTGTGTCTTATGGAACCAAATTGTAACAAATTTTTAAAAAGTTTTAGTATTCACTTTCGATTGTGATCACACCTGGTAGATGAGGGAAATGATAGCCAGAAGCCTGATAGGCCAAAAGAATAATGCAAAGAAGCTTGTTAGTAAAATTTGCTAACATTTTTTGAGGATTCATAGGTGACAGATATTATACAAAGCCTTTGGTTTATTTATTTATTATTTATTTATTTTTCTTCTTTTTTTTTTTTTTTGAGACAGGGTCTCACTGTATAGTTCAGGCTGGCCTTGAACTCACTATGTAGCCCAGGCTGGCCTCAAACTCATGGCCATCCTCCTGCCTCAGCCTCCCGAGTGCTGGGATTACAGTGTGTCTGGAAGCCTTTGGTATTTACTCCTTCATTTAACATCTGAAGACATTCCTAGATAGCCAGAATATTGGCTGCAGTTATGTTCCTTGTTTATGATCACAGTATTTTTTGTTTAGTACAGTACTATGTGTGTTTATTGGCTGAATAAATGGGTCTTGTCTAAAAATTTTAGACTTTATCCTTTAGGAATGGGAACTAATTGAACATATTTTTGTTGTGGTCATTTGCTTTTATCTGTAGCTGCTTTCATTTTATTTTGAGCAACACAGTGAAGACAGCACCTTAAAAAGATGAGTTAAATCAGTCATGAGACTCCTAGAAATTCAGTGAAACAGAACCCACTTCTCTTTTATTTCATTACAGCTCCTTTGTGTTCTCACAAGTAGTCTCTGGAGCTGGTGCAGCTCCGTGGTGGGACCTGTGCTTAGCGTGTGGGAGGCCCTGGGCTTGATCCCCAACACCAAAAAGAAAAGTAACGCTTGATCTTACCCAGAGTCAGACACGTCAGAAATAATGTATAGAACATAGTCATGTGTTTCCAGTACAGATTTATACCGTGTGTTAATGGCGTGCTTTTAATCCAGGATGACCTCCTGCTAAGCATGCCATTTACAGCTTTTTACTTATGTCTTAGCTTTTCATGGCCACACGTAGGATTCTGCTTAGTCATTTATCAGCTACATAATGCATGTGTATTTAGTTCTAATTGATGGGTGAATGTTTAGGTTTCTGTTTTAGCTATTAGAAATATTACTGCAAAGAGCATTTTAGTGTAAGCCATGTGTAGTTGTGGGTACGCTATTGAAAGATAGGCTCCTGGGGCTGGTGAGATAGCTCAGCGGCACAAGTGCCTGCCTGGCAAGCGTGAGGTCCTGAGTTCGACTCCCGGAACCCACATATGGAAAAAAAAAAGGGGGGGATCCTAAAATATAAACTCCTGGCCAAAAGATTGTAAACCGTACATGTGTGGTGCCAGAGATTGAACCCTCGCCTCCATGAGGCTAGGCACGCACCCTGGCACTGAGCTGTGCCCCAGGCCCTTGCCTGTTGCTATGTTTTAAAAAAGTGGGATCGTGTAGTATGTGGTACTGTTATTTTTAATTCTGTGAGTCTGGTGGACAAAAATAATCTCATGCCTTTAATCCCAGCACTCTGGAAGGCAGAAACAAGAAGATCGCAAGTTTGAGCCCAGCCTGAACAATTTAGCGACTTAATTTAAAAAGGGCTGGGGATGGAGCTCAGTGCAGAGGCCCAGTGTTTAATCCCCAGTGTCACATACACAAAACAACAACAAAAACTCTTGGCTGTTTTAGTTGTATTTACCTTCATGACTGAGGTTATGATTTTCTTTGTGTATATCTCATAACTTTTTAAAAAATAAGCTTCAAATACTAAGTTTTTTAGAACTCGTAATTTATATATGGTTTTACAACCTCCTTTTCCCCCTATTTATCATGGTATTTTTTATCAGTACAGGTAATTCTTTTGAATAGCTGTATATTATTCCATCAAAGAATGTATCACAATATATTTAGCTTTTCTTTCTGAATGGACAGTTTCCAGCTTTTCTCTATTGTAAATAATGTACCAGGATTTATTTTTAAATTCAATTTAACTTTTAATTCCTACATATTTTAAAATAGAACCGTTTCATCATTGTTGATTTTGAGACATGAAGTTTTAATATGCAGTTCTACCTTTTCTTGTTCAAATATATAGCGGAAGTGTTCAGGGGAAATTAAGATATAAGCAACTGTTATTTAAAAAAAATTAACCTACTACTACCTCCTACCATAACCCTATTGGACTTTCTCTCTTCTTGGTTCAGTCATAATAGGTATGTTTAGAAAGCTCTAACTGTAATGATTTTCTTAATTCCTCAGTTTGCGTGACTTATTTTATTTGACTTATCCCTCACCCTGCCCACCTTTCAAGTCTGTAGGGGAAATTTTCTGTTCTTGAGGTAGTGGGGTTGAACTTGGGCTCTCCTCACTGAGCTCCATCCCTGGCCCTTTCTGAATCTCGTGGCAGGGCCTGACTAGTTCGCTTCGCGTGCGCAACCTGTGGCCTCCTGCTGCGGCCTCCCAGAGATAGGTAGATCTTCGAAAGACTGTTTCAACAGTGTCCCGTTCGCTGATTTTTTTTTTTTTTTTCAAAATTGGATGGTATAAATTTTGGGGGAAAAACTTCACCATTTTTCTTCTTCTTTGTCTTCTCTTAATGGTATTTTATTTTTCTGTGACAGATTCAAAAGCTTTGTGACCGAGTAGCTTCATCCACTTTACTAGATGATAGAAGAAATGCTGTTCGTGCCCTCAAATCATTATCTAAGGTCTGTAAACTTTATTAATTATTTATACCCTGGTTTCTGATTGAATAAATGTTTTGCTTTTACTTTATAAATTACTCAGTTTCTTAAGTTGGCTGGGTGTAGTGACATATGCCTATAATCTCAGCACTCAGGAAGCTGAGGTGGGAGGATGGCAATTAAAGGCCAGCCTGGGCCACAGAGTGAGACACTGTCTCAAGCAAAACAAAACAGAACAAAACAAAAAGGTTTCTTAAGTTGGGTCTTACTTACTTTAATAATACTTTTCTTTTTAATATGCAGAAATACCGTTTGGAAGTGGGTATTCAAGCTATGGAACATCTTATCCATGTTCTACAAACAGATTGGTAAGTCTCTGTTTAATTATTTTTCCTCCCTAATTTTCTTGAACTTTTATATAATTTGTTTTAGAGTTAGCATCATCAGTCTCAGAGATACTGATATATTAAAGCTATTAAGTTTTTATTCTGTGTTGTCATTTCAGTAAATATTTATTGGACACCAGATGCAAACCACTGTGCTGAGCAGTGAGTTAGACTGAAAATAAGGTGAAGTGATGCTGACTCAAGGCTGAAGGCTTGGGTTGAATTGGGCAGTGGAGGTTTTGATCTTCATTAGATGCACTATACTGTAATACCCCTGGTGTGTCAGGTATTCATAGGCTCACCTTTTCAGGGAAGTAAGCTGTGAACGAACTGTTGAGTCTGGTACATCTTCACAGGAAGATCCCTCAGCCTACTTTTAGCTCTTCCACTTTCTTTTTGAGGGAATTTGATCTGCAGTTTTGGTTTTAATCAGTGTGCATGGTAGCTTTCAGCTCTTCTGGTTGAGGCTTTAGTTGCTCATCACACATTCCTGCTGTACCGAGATCTCCCATAGGGCCTCAGCTACAAAATGATCACAGTTAATTTGCTGCTGTTCCTCCTGTTCCTGTCCCCTCTTCACCCACTTCCACTGCCTTTGCCCCGAGTTCAGCCCAGGCAGTGGTACCTGGGAGAGCCATGCTGAGCTCATCCCTCTCTTTAACCCACTGTGCTACAGAGTCCAAGAGCAACCAGCATCCTGGCGTCCTTTCTCTTCACTTTGTTGGCCTTAGTTTTGGTTCTCAGTACCCATCACTTAAACCATTTCCAGAGCAGTGAAGTTGAAGACTTTGAGGTGGGGAGACTTGTGGGTTTCCCAGGCAGACCTACTGTGATCAAAGGGTCACTGAGGGCAAAAGAGGAGGTTAGAGGACAGTGACACAGGACAACTTGACCTACTGTTGCTAGCTTTGAAAATGTAGGAAGGGGGCCATGTGCCAGGGAATGTAGGGGGTTGTGGAAGAACTGGGAAAAGAGATTCGAGTCGTGGTGCTACGCACTTAGGATGTCTGTTATCCTGTCTTTGTTAAGTCATACGTGCATTTCACTGAGTCTTAAAAAATTAACGATGAAATTACTAACATCTCAACATGGAAAATAAAACACTACCGCTTAAACGAAGTGATTGTTACTTTTAGTGCACAGCAGAAAATAAGTGTATAATTATTGATAAAGGTTAAGTAATAGATTTTTTTTTTAATATGCGGGTACCGGGAGTCGAACTCAGGACCTCGCGCTTGTGCTGGCGCTTATGCTGCTGAGCTATATCACCAGCCCAAGTAATAGATTTTAAAGGCCCCTTTTACTGCATACTTACTGTGTGCTGGGCGCTGTACTTAGAAATAGGGCAGATCACAGTCCTGTGAATGTGAACGAACAATTACATCATGTCAGGCACTGCTGAGAGTTTCACTGTGACTCTTAGACTGTAAAAAGAAAAAAAAAAAAGAGCTCCTCTGAGCTTTTCCTTACTTGTGCTAAATTCCCCTTTCCATTTGCTTCTGTTTCTTGTCTAGCTCCCTTTGAAGGTTTTTTAAACTTCACTGAAGCTGGGCATTGTGGCACATGCCTGTAATCCAAGCACTCTGGGAGGCCAAGGCAGGAAGATCACAAGTTCAAGTTCAGCTTGGGCAACTTAGCAAGACCCTATCTTAGAATTAAAAAAACGCCATTGAATGTGCAGGTCTATATTCTACAGCCATCTCTCTTTCCACTTGCTCTCATCTTCACTGCGTTATCCTGGCCTGTGTAACTCACATTCAGAACTCCCCCAGCTCCCTTTATCCTTAGCTGTGGCCCAGAAAGCTGTGTTTCATTCATTTTCTTGGCGTGACCTGAGGAGAGACTGCTCATTCTCCTGACTCCCACTCCCGGTGCCCACCGATGTTTCCAAACCGTGACACCTCAGTGATTTTGTTTTTCAATTGAGATATTAAAGCGTATGTTTCAGGAGTTTCAGTATACTCAGAGTTGTATGGCCATCGCCACCCTGTTACTATCATAACAGCACAGAGAAACCTGTCTCTAGACGCTGTCGTTCTCTACCCTCCCCAGAACTGGCCCTGTGCTCTGCTCTATGCACTCGACTGTCTTGGGTGCTGCGTATCCGTGGAGTCACACCTCATGCAGCCTTTGTGTCTGGCTTCTTTTGCTTAGCACGCTATTTTAAGATTTGTCTATGTTGTAGTATGTATCAGCCCTCCAATCTTTTGGCTGAATAATACTCGATTCTATGGGTATATGGTTTTGTTTTTCCATTCATTAATTGATAAAATCTTTAATATTTCCATTGGGAGCTATTGTGAATAACGTTGTCATAAACTTTTATAGTGATTTTATAAGAATGTGCATTTTCAGTTCTCTTAGGGTATGTCATTGGGGTTGAATTTTTAGGTCATGTGGATAACTGTGTTTAACTTTTTGAAGAATTGCTGAACTCTTTCACGAGGGCTGTAGCATTTTACATGGTCACCAGCAATACACAGAGGTCCAGTTTCCCCACATCTGCACCAGTGCTTGTTTTCTTTTCTAGGCAGCCTAGTGGGTATAAAATAGTATTTTTAAATTTCATTTCCTGACTGTGGTTTTGATTTGCATTTTCTTAACCACTAATGATTTTGAACTTCTCTTCATATGCATATTGGCATATATATATATATATGTTTATATATGTTTATATATATATATATATGAATTTTTTTTTCCTGGAACTAAGAATAGAACTTAGGACCTTTGTACTAAGCTACACCCTCAGCCATTTTATTTTATTTTATGTTACTTTATTTTTTGAGACAGGGCCTCACTAAGTCGCTATGTTGCCTAAACTGGGTTTGAACTTGTGACCCCCCCTACCTCAGCTTCCCAGAGCGCTGGGATCACAGTGTGCACCACCACGCTTGGCTTTGTGTATCTTCTTACCGGAGATGTCCATTCAGATTCTTTGCCCATTTTTTTTTTTTGTGGGTACCGGGGGGTCGACCTCAGGACCTCGCGCGCCAGCAGGCGCCCGTGCCGCTGAGCGATGTCACCGGCCCCTTTTTCATATGTGGGATCCGGGAGTCGAACTCGGGCCCTCACGCTTGCCGGGCAGGCGCTTAAGCCGCTGAGCCATCTCACCGGCCCTCTTTGCCCATTTTTAAAATCATTTTATTCATCTTTTACTGTTGAGTTATAGTACTTCTTTACATATTCTGGATACAAGACCCTTTTCAAATATATAATTTGCAATTTTTTTTAAAATTCTGTGGGTTCTTTTTATTTTTTCGATAGATTTGAAGCACAAACATTTTTAATTTTGATGAAATCCAATTTATCTGTTTGTCTTTTGTTGCTTGTGGTTTTGATATACCTAAAAAGCCATTGCCTAATCCAAGATTTTGAAGGGGTGTGCTTATATTTTCTCCTAAGAGTTTTATAGCTTTTGCTCTTACAGTTGGCTCTTTTATGTGTTAATTTGTGTGCAAATTAATGGTTTCTTTGCCATTAATTTTCAGTTTCACTGCAGCATGAGCTGATAATATGCATGGGATAATTTCAGTTCCTTTTATTTATAGCAGGCTTTATGGGCTAGTGTATGGTTTGTTTTGGAGAAAATTCCATGTGCTGCTGAGAAGAATGTGTATTCTCTGTTGGGTAGAACATTATAAATACCTATAAACCTATAAACTCCGTTTTTGTTCAAAGGTGTGGTTCAATTCTGATATTTATTGTTTTTTTGTTTTTTTGTTTTTTTTGTCTAGTTGATCTGTTTATGACAGTGGGGTACTGAGGTTTCCCAACATAATTGTGTTGATATTTATCTTGTCTTTTATGTCCAGTAGTGTTTCGAAAGATAGTTTTGCAGGATACATTAGTCTGAGTTGGTGCTTGCTTCAGCAGCATATATACTAAAATATTAGTTTGAGTTAGAAGTTATTTTCTATTAGGGCTTGAAACATTTCATTCCACGCTTCCCTGGCCTTTAAAGTTCGTGTTGAGACATCTGCTGTAATTCTAATGGGTTTACCTTTATAAGTGATTTGTTGCTTTTCTCTAATAGCTTTTAAGATTCTGTCCTTGTGTTGGACTTCTGGATTTTGCCTATGATGTGTTGTGGAGAAGTTCTTTTCTGATTGTGGGTGCTTGGGGTTCAATATGCCTCACTTATCTGTATATTTATTCTTTTCCCATGTTTGGGAAGTTTTCTGTTATTATTTCTGTATACAGGTTTTTTTTTTATGGCATTCACAAATGTCTTCTGATTTTTCACTGATCCAAATAATCTAGGATTAGTCTTTGCATTATCTTGCAGCTTTTGGTCCCATTTTCCATGCTCTGTTATTTTTAAGGTATCTCCGAGTATATGGTCACCTGCATCAACCTTGCCTTCTTTCTGACACTCTGTCCTAACAATGGTCACTTCCATACTTGCAGTGGAATTTTTTAATCTTCTGTTTGGTACCTTTACATGGACTCTTAATTATTTGCTGAACCGGTCAGTCATATTTTGTATCATTTTTTTTTAAAGCTCATCTGGCTTATTAGTGTCTTCTATAATCATTTTTTATTAAGTCCACTATTTGTTCAGTTGTATCATCTTTGAGCTTGCCAAACACCTTGTGCATCAGTTTTTGTCTCTTTTATCACTTTGTATAATTTAGCCTTTTGGCTTTTGATTTTCTCTCCATTGATCATCTTTGGAGGAGTTGGGAGTTTTTGTAAGCATTTTGTTGCCTTTTTTTCCTCATGTTTCTGGTGTGTGTGTGTGTGTGTGTGTGTGTGTGTGTGTGTGTGTGTGGTGAGGGTTGCGGGTTGAGTATAGTGGACCGATTTTGTTGCTAGTATGGAGATATCTTCATCTGGTGTCTGCACTCTGGGCGTGGCTAACTATAAGTTTGCCTCACTCACAGTACCTGACCTCCTTTGTTAGTTTGGCGGGGAGAGGGTGCAGTATAATTGACCCAGCAACCAGTTCTCCAGAAATGAACCATGGTGTTGTTGACGACACAAAGACAAACGAGACACTGGCACATTGGCACATGGAAGAAGCAAATAGATCACTGAGCTCTCTATTGTGAGCCCCTATAGAAATCAGAAAGAAAGTTAAATATTTCCAACATACAATGGCAAAGAGTAAACATTCCCATTCCAAAAAAGAGAAATATGGGGATAGAAAGGAGTCAGACAAAAGACCAAAAGCCAACAGGGCAAATATTAAATATTGTAACTTCATGTCCAGCACCCAGGGCAAGTTGTAGTGAAATGTGAGTTCTAATGGGCTTGAGCAGCCCCATCCTTATGCTAGTGGCAGCAAACTTGGGCTCTCTCTTGGGCAGGCTCTGCCCACTACCTGCATTTTTCCTTAGCAGATGTTCTACATTTCTGGCATCTCTACTTCCTGGGGGTCTCCACTGTACCAATGGTTTCACTCTCATAGCCCCATGCACTTCCCCCTCAGGGGCACACTGCCTGGCCTCTGAGGCCTTCCTCCAAATCGAAGTGGAAGGTACAATGACCCCACAATTCTTTTATTCTGCATGTCTAACAAACAAGCACCACATAGATGCCACCAAGTTTTGCCAACAGCTCAAATAGCAACCTAGCCCCCTTGGACCATGGCTTCTGTGACCATTTTTTTTTGGAACTGGGAATCAAACTCAGGACCTCACACTTGCCAGGCAGGCACCGTGCCACTGAGCTATACCCCCAGCCCTTGGAGTGGCTTCTTAGTGCCTGGATGGCTGAATTCAGGGATACACTTTGCCCTAGAACAAAATTCAGACTCTCTAGGACCTAGAACTGAGGTACCTGCAAAAGAACTTAGTGAAAAGAAAGAAAAAGTAGATTTCCAGAAATTGGGAGGGAGTCGACAGGAAAACTAGAAACTACAGAGGAGCTGGAGAAATGGAGAAGAATGCAGAGAAAAGAACAGAATGTGGCAGTCTGGAAAGCTGACTCCAGCTCCCGGGGAGGGGGCCCTTTCTCTGCCCACACAAAGGAAGCTCCGGGAAGGTTGGCGGCTCCAAGTAAAAACAACAGACTGCATCAGCAGCACCAGCAATAAGAAAAGGATATCGGAAACTGCAAAACCAGCATGGGATTTTACTCTGAAAGCAAATCATTCTGCATGACGGCCTACAGTAGGAGAAGAAATCTAGTGCATTGCCCACCATGGTTGAGAACGTTTAATTAAAAGCCATTTGGGGAAAGGATTAATTGCTTAAGACTGATCTACAGAAAAGCTACAGAACAACTGTAATTCACGGTTTCTGATATCACCCTAACACAGTGGCTTGGTGGGAGATGTCCACAAGAGACAGTCATGGAGAGAGCATGGGCTAGATGTAGAACTCCCTAAAATGTTTAAGTTCAGAGCTTGGGAAGGACACGGAGCCCCACCCTCCATGGTGACAAGTCACACAAGTTGTGTTGCTTTCAGAGGGGGCTGGGCCTGAAAGTGCTGGCATTAGGTCCAGCAGTCAGTTCGACCCCCTCCCCCCCACACACACCGCCTACATCCAGTAAGACATCCATCAGTGGTCTGTTTGCTTTCTCTATTGCCAACTCGAGCAGGAATGCACCTCGTCTTGGACAGTTGTCACAACCTGGAGTGTATGGATGGAGGGCCCTTGGGAGCAGGAGGTCACCTCATGAATCCACAGGCTGTAAAGCTAGGTGAAGATTCTGTGACTTAGGGTGCATAAAGGAACAACAAAAATGGGAGCAACTGGAGTGACTGCAGCCCTAGGGCGGAAATCATTGACCAACCACACTCGGTGGAAAAAGTGGAGCAGGATTCGGTATTCACACACAAGAAGGGTGAGTGTGGAAACAAAACAGACCCTAGCAGTGACTCACTATACCTCCCCCACATCTGGTATTTTCCAATCCTGCAGACCCTGGGAAGAAATCTCATTCAAAACCATGGAGATTTTTTTTTTTTTTTACTTGTTTCTGTCTCTCTTTCTCTTTCTCTTTTTTCTTTTCATTTTTTCTCCATTGTGTGTTTTGGGGGTTGAAATCTTTTTTTTTTTTTTCTTTATCTTACTCTCTCATTTTTTTTTTCCTTCTTTTTCTTGTTTGTTCTTTCTGGCACATTTATCTAATTCTATTAATTTTCTTTTACTCCTTAATAGGCTCCTTTATTGCACTTTTCTCTCTTCCTTCTCATCTTCTTTCTCTTTATTTTTAAAATTTTACTTCTTTCATTCTCCCATTCCCCAATTCCTCCATATCCTTGCTAGTAGTACTATTAAGCTTTATTAATCTTTATATTTTAGTTAATTCTATGCTGTTATTATTGAATTCTTTTCTATTAGGGTGATACAGTTGTTGGAATTAGTAGATATCTACTGTATGTCAAACTTTGGGTCTGTCTAAATTATAATTATAATTATAAATCTCTTCCTATGGTTAAGGGTGATACAGTGGTACCTTTTGTTATATAGCCATAATACATGATACAGTGGTAGCCAGGATCAATAAAGAACTTCTCAGTGACATCACACAGTCTAAATACCGTAAGTCTAACATGAGGACAGAATCTTAAAAGCTGTTAAAAAAATAACAAATTTCTTTTAAAGATAAACTTATCAAAATTACAGCAGACCTCTCAACACAAACCTCAAAGGTCAGGAGAGCTCAGAGTGAAGTCATTCAAGCCCTGAAAGAAAACAACTGCCAGACCAAACTAATATATCCTGCAAAACTATCTTTCAAAATTGATGGAAAAGCAAAGTTTTTCCATAACAAAGGAGACATTAAGAAATTCATTACCAATAAAACAGCACTCAAAAAAATTTTTCAAGGATCCTACAAAGACACCATAGAGCCAATGATGCCAAAAATTCTAATGGAATGAAAATACCATCTGGGTGAGCAGTTACCTGTAAGGGAGAAAAAAGAATGAGAAATAGAAAAAGAAAGCAATGACAAGAGTATCAGTGTTTTAGTAATAACTCTCAATATCAATGGACTCAATTCCCCAATTAGAAGATATAGATTAGGAAGTTGTATCAAAAACAAAATCCAACAGTATTATGTATACAAGAAACACATCTAATCCAAAATGAAACTCATAGACTAAAAATCAAAGGACAGAAAATAATATTGTGTGTGATAGGACTGCAAAAACAAGAAGGAGTAGCCATCGAAGTTTCACACAAAGTGGATTTCAAGGGAAAATTGATCACAAGAGGCACAGAGGTCACAACATACTGATTAAGGGATCAGTTCAACAGGAAGAGCTAAGAATTATAAATACGGGCCTGTGAGATAGCTCAACTGCATAAGCGCCTGCCTGGCAAGTGCGAGGTCCTGAGTTCGACTTCCCGTACCCACATATGAAAAAAGGGCCGGCGATATCGCTGAGCGGCATGGGCACCTGCTGGCAGGCACACAAGGTCCTGAGTTCGACCCCCGGTACCCAAAAAAAAAAAAAAAAAAGAATTATAAATATATATCCACCACACAACAGTGCACCAAACTTCATAAAACAAACACTATTAGACATAAAAGATCAGGTAAACATGAACACAATTATAGTGGGGAACCTCAATACCCCACTATCATGACCAGATCAACTAGAGGACAAAACAGTTGGAATTAATCCACATGTTTGAAAAAATGGACTCAATAGATATCTATAGGGTGTTTCACCAAACAACAATATAATATTCTTCTCAGTCACACATGCAACCTTCTCCAAAATACACCACATACAAGCCCATAAAGCTTGCTAAAGTAAATGAAAAGAACCAAAGTTGCCCCATGCATATTATTAGATCATAGTGCAATTAACTCAAAATCAACAGAAAAAGAAACCAAAGCAATTACACAAAGACATGGAAATTAAACAATATACTCTTGAATAATCAATGTATCACGGAAGAAATTAGACAGTGCCTACAATAAAACCACAATGCCAGTACAGCATATGAGAACCTAGGGGACACAATGAAAAGATCCCAAAGAGGGAAGTTTAGAGCTATGAATGCCCACCTCAAAAACACAGAGTGAGCCCAAATAAATAATCTAATGCTCCACCTCAAGGCCCCCGGTTGTCTCTCACCCGCTCTGTGGGGAAGGGTATCACCTTAACCTAGATACCTCCATTCTGGGTGCCCACCCTGCCCCCAGCTGATGCCACAGTCCATTGGGGAGCCCACTGCACCAGAGCACAGAGGATGCGAGAGTCCAGAGTCCGCCCTACAGTAAGATTCTGTTCCTGGGTGATCATCTCTTCTTCAATCAGTTCTGTCTTTTGGGTAGGAAATCTGCTGCTCTGTGCTGTGGGGAATCGAGGGACTAGGGGCTGGCTTGATTCCTGTGTCCCCTGGGCTCTAGTGCGGTGGGCAGCTGATGGGCCCAATAATCTTGACCCACCTGGGCTTGGACATTCTCCTCCTTGCTTGAATACTATGGAAAAACCTCAACTAAGGCAGATACCTTCTAAGACAATTCTTTTTTACCTTTGCATTTGTCCTCATCTTGCTTCTTGATATGAGGGCCATTAACTCGGGAATAAGCTAAGTGTGACCTAACTGAGGAAGTGCTGGGTCTGCAAAGGAAGGGAAGGGCTACGTGCCAGAGGAGCTGCGTGACCTGGATGGCACAGACCAGTGGGATCAGGACAGCATTCTTGGGAAAGCACCTTGAAAATGTCTTATTCAGGGGAGTTGGGTGAGATACAAAGCTGCAAATTGGACAGTTTGCCAAAATGTGAGCAATTTATAAAACAGGACTTAGTACTTGGGCAAGGGCTTCAGAATTCTGCTCTTATTAACCTGCTGTTAGAAAGTCCTCTGGCATTATGTCAAAAAGCAATGGCCAGGGCCGGCAAGATGGCTCAGCGGCTTAAGCACCTGCCTGGCAAGCGCGAGGGCCCAATTTCAACTCCCGGAACCCACATACGAAAAAAGGGCCGGGGATATCGCTCAGTGGCACAGGCGCCTGCTGGCATGCAAGATCCTGAGGTCGACCCCAGGTACCCACAAAAAAAAAAAGAAGCAATGGCCCACATTGAAAGAAGCAGGGCATGAAGGAAGGGAAGAAAAAGCACAGAAAAGTGAGCTACCTAGAAGGTCATAAGAACCTAGGAAAGCACCCAGCTGACAGGTTCCTTGGGAGGTTGTTATGGACTAAATTTTGTCCCTTCCAAATTCATTTGTTGAAGAACCGAACACACATTAAGGTTTGACCCAAAATGATCTGCAAAGCTCTCATACATTCAGTGGTGGGGCTCTTGGAAGGTTCTTGGATTGTGGGACACTACACATTCTTCAGTAGACTCATCCATTGATGAGTTCCTGGCTGGATGTGCGGCGAGGAGGTGGGGCCTAGTTTGGACGTGGATCATAGGGGTTTGATCTAGAAGGGTGTATTCGGAACTCTGGCTGCTCCAGATTCTCTGTCTGCTTCTTGGCTGCTACGGGATGAGCAGCCTTCCTCCACCACACCCTCCCACCATGCCATTTCTGCCTTGGAGCCAGCAATCATACATTGAACCCACTGGAAAGTGTGATCCAAATAAACCTCTCCTCCTGCAACTTGCAGGTGTTGGGTATTGCGTCCAGCAACAGGAAAGCTAATACACAACCCTTCCTGATGTGATGTTTGGAGATAGGGCCTTTAGTAAGAATTTTTGAGCAAATATGCCTAGTTTTCAGTGCTTCTGGAAAATGAGAACAACCAGAGGCAGGTCTTATGGTGTAAAGG
Organism: Erethizon dorsatum; assembly: GCA_028451465.1. Lineage (NCBI taxonomy): Eukaryota > Metazoa > Chordata > Mammalia > Rodentia > Erethizontidae > Erethizon > Erethizon dorsatum. Next base: position 109,553,524 of record CM051832.1, on the reverse strand, counting down.
AAGCTAAAGGTGGCTAAGCCACAGCCTGGATCTAACGGAAATTACTAAAGTTGAGAAGAAGCACACATTAACCCTAATGAATGAGGTATATTCTATAACAGATGAGAGGTAAAATAAAGCAATCTCAGAGTTTAAACTCTGTACGGGACCTAGATGTCTCCAAAGGTCAGGTCAGGGGCAGTAACATAATCATGGAGAGTAAGACATTAAGTATTGAGAAGACAATTCCTCACAAAGACCAGGTTGTATGAAACTAATGGTTATCTAGGGAAGTGGTAAAGAGGAGTAACAAGAGACAGATGTCTGCTTGGGAAGACACCTAGGAATGGTCCTAGTAGCAGGACAAACCCAATATATGCTAGAATTACATGGCTGTATGAGATATTTTCAAATCTACACCTATACTCCAATATGCATCTCACATGTGCCTCTACATAATTTAAATACTATGAAGAAGATATTACATTTACTACTTTCTAAGAGATAAGCACAGTAGTGAGCCTAATCCTCGATGGTACTGCTATATCATCATCCCTGGGCAGATTCAGTGATGCAGTGTCCTTAGACACATAAAAGGCTTCCCTTTGTTTAATCGATATCATGTATGTTCTATTTTTGGGTATGAAGTACAAGATATGAAAGTACAAGGTAACGATAGAATTTCCATCAGATAAAAGATAACCATCAACTTAGTGACTGGGTCTTAGCAGTGCCGCAGTGCTATGAATTCTGGGTGGGTCTCAGAACTTTGTGGATGTCATGGAAGGTCACAGAACACTGCCAAGGCTTCTGTCATAACTGATAGCAACCGCAGTGTGTACTGAGCATTCATTATTCTGGAGTATGTCCTAGTGAGCTATCAGCCTCTTGGGATACACTCAGTTTTTTGGTTACACAGATTTCATTCTTTATCATCATCAACTTACTTTTCGAGAGCAGATTACAGATAGAAACTTACCTGATATCGGCAGTTCTCCAGAGCTGAACCATGAAGTGTAAAAGGAAGAAGAAACATCTCGAACCCTCACTGTTAGAACAACCTGAAGAGACCCAGAGGTAAGCGTTAGCATATTCTGGGAATAGGGAACCAGGAATTGCCTTCTAAATAGGGAAAGAGAGGATTTCTAGTTCGTGGTGCAGTAGCAGAGGAGAGAGAGAGAGGGAAAGAAGCGACTGAAGGGGAGAAGTACGTGCATGTGTGTGTGCGTGAGTGTGCATCTTCCTGAGAGGAGGTAGTCTGAGAGTGAAGAAAAGGTTGAGATGACCCAGGTCTTTTCTCTCTGGCGTAAGGCCTAGGTCAGCTATGTAGAGTCACTCTGGGTTTCTGTGTTACACTATGCAGTGTAGATTAACTTTCCCTTTAAAAGTGCATTTCCTGTCATTTGACTTCTTCCCAAGGGCACCATGGAAGTAAATGATGTTATAAATTATCTAACAGAATTTTTTTTTACTTTTTGTGAAAAAGAAACTGTGCCTCATAGAAGAGAATATTTTTTTTAAAAACTGATGTATGCAGGAATAAGTATAAAGTCAGAAAGAACTTATTTCATCAAGAGTAAAAACAACTTTTTTGGTTTCAGACTGTGAACACGTTCATACAGGGCTCCTGTGCGAAATGTTAGAAAAAACAGGACACACACATACACAAATACATAAGCTCACGTGAACACAAACACGATTTAACCATGAACAGTAAATTAGGGTGATGTGATTTGGCACTTCATGGAAAAATTGGAAATTAAACATTTGTGGTCACCTTGGAGACTGACAGCAAACAAGTAACTCCTAGGACGCAGGAACACAGCTCAAGGGTGGGAGGGGACAGACTGGAGCCAAGCCCAACATTCCAAAGAGTGGCTCAGTTCTCTGCGAGTACTCTGACACTTCCAACAGAGTTTGAGGGCTGTGTTTTCCTATGGTTCCTTGCATGGAGTGGCCTGGAGAGTGATGTCAGCTTCAGTTCACCTTCAAGAAATGACTACATATTCAAAGATGTTAACGATTAGAAATTGCGAAATGTCTAAAGCACATACTCACACTCACGCACCAAAACACAAAACAAACTAGGCCAGGGGAAGATAAATATTACCCTCCGACATAATCGTCCCTTCACTATCTACCAAACCAGATGGTCTCTCAATAACACGTCGCAACCTGACTTGATTAGAACAGACCAAGTTACAGTAACTGGTACACGACGAGGCTACATCTTCAGGAGAATGAGCTCGGTATGTGCTGTCAGTAGGACAACTCTAGGGCTGAGATGGAAGAAAACACGGTTGTCATTGACACAGAGCATTCAGAGAGACCTAGGATCATTAACATCCCATTCCACTGCAAAAGGAAAGCTCACGGAGAGATGTAGAGGTTTCTATGGTCGTAGAAGTGGCGTGTGGAGGAAGTGGCGTAGAAGTGGCCTTCCTTTGGAGGAAACATAATCACACGATCACAGTTAATGACAAAGCAGCTCAGTTAAGTACAGCACAGTAGTTTAGACAAGCTCAAAGATGGAAGCCAGCAAATAGAGTGATCTTACAGAATTAATATTATTTTCTACACTTAAACTTTTAGTAATAGAAACCATACTATTTAACTATTTACAGATGTTCACTGACTGTGTCAAATGCTAGACTCTTATTACTTCCTTAAGGAGAGATAAATACCCATAGACACCTACCTAGAACCATGTCTCTCGCTTTCTTTTTCAGAAGAGTTAGATTTTCAAGAAGATGATCTGCAGGGCAGAAACAATGAACTGGCCCCAACTCAAGACCAGGAAGAGAGCTTTACTTATTCCTCAAATCGCTTCTCTTATGAAGACAAATTCACTGGTGCAGGTATGAAGTAATGATTAAAGAAGATACAGAGAGTAAGCTAGGGTCCAGTTATAACACAGAAATGAGTTGAATGCCTCTGCCAATCAGTTGGTTAAGGACTGCCCAGAAAGAAATTGAAAATACTCCTCCACATAGTTTTATACAAGCAGCAGTAATAAGCAGCAGTGGAAACAATAAATACCAAAAGGAAAACGCAAGAGAGAACTCCAAAATCAGTGGAGTACTGGGTTCTGCTCAGGAAATGGTGGGAGAGTTACTGAGGAGGTGAAAGTGTGATCAGAGACACATGGGGCGGTAGGTCAGTGTGAGCCAGTGACGAGTACGGTAGACTGCCAGGCCCAAAGTAAGAGGCTCCTCACAAGAAGTGCCCTGAGATACAGTGCAGACATACGCAATCCAAGAACACATCACGTCCATATGTTTTCGTAGCCAGTATCCTCCGACGTGTTGCTACGCACACCAACCTGCAGTCCCTATCCTCGCCTCTCTTTTCCTTATACACTTCCAGATGCACAGGAATTCTTTACACTCGGTTTTTATTCCAACCTTCCAAACAGTGCTAAGTACTCTGACTTCCTGATGACACTACATTATCTATGGGTTTTTATTTGTCAGTTTTGTAAATTTTGTGTGAATAGAAGGGCAAATTCTATACTTCGTGCCTGGTTCCTTTTTGTTCATGTTTCTATGTGGGGATATATTCATGTTGCAGATGACTGCTGTTTGTTCATTCTCATTGCCGCATATATTCCACTGTGTGAATAAAAATAATTAACTGATTACACTTTGTTGAACATTAGGATTGTTTTCATTACGGAGTAAGATGATGTTTTGAATATTCCGTTGCCTATATTTTGTTATACTAACACATTTTTGCTTAGTAAAATTAGTAGATTCTATATTTCTATATTAACCAAGCAGAATGCAGTATTTCTTTTTATTTTCTACTTCATTATTGGCCACTTAATCTTACACACTCTACTCTGTACCCCCATGTATTTTAGAGCTTCACATAGTTCTGTATTTTTTCTCTTCAAAAAAATTTTTTATTAGTATTTGTTTACAACACATACTGAATACATACAATGTAGGGAGTCTATATATACATATATCACATTTTAATTCTTTTTACATCCCCTTCCTTCCTCTTTCCCTCCAACCCTAGAGCCCCTACTTCCATGTTTCCTATCATTTTTATTTTGATCCTAATATTTTGCCCCTTGTATCCTAGGCTCGAGTCAGGGAGCGGGAGAGAATCCCAACAACTCGGAGGGCTGCTCCAGAGTCTCTTCTGCAGGCCAGCGCATGCCTGGGAAGCGCAAAGGCAAACGCAAAGGTGACCTGAGCACCACTGAGCTGCTTGTCCAAAGCCTACTGGCCTCACTTTCCCTTCATGTACAGCAGAGAGGCTCAGGGCAGAGGGACTCTGACTATACCGGGGAGGGACATGCAGGAAATACACCATCAAGAACAGAAAAAAGCACTTCAGCACAAGTTTCCCAGGGAACACTGAGACAGGTGTAGGTGAGGCAGTGGATCCTGCAGAGGTGTGTAGGGAAATGCTCAGCATCTCCCCATCAGATCAGCATAAAATCAACCTCACGCACTCACATGTCACACTGCTTTATACTAAGGATAGGCCCCTTACTTCTTTCCTCCTTCACTCATTCTTATGTCCCATTCCTTATTAGCATTACATAGGCACCTTACACCCTCATGCCTGCATACAGCCATTCTCACTCCACCACTTTACACACGAGTCCCATGAAGAACTACATATCTCTCACACGGATAACCTGTTTTAACTCTACATGCTACACAAAACACAAGAACACTCGGATGCCCTTTAACAGGAATATTTTCTTGCCAAATCATTACTTCTTTCACATGCTTTCAGCCCTTCATAGCGCTGCATGTTCTGAGGTGATAAACATTTCCACATGTGGCTCCTTGTAGCACACACAGCTTGCGGTCACACCATCTAACAGTCACACAATGGATCACAGGCACTGCTATTCCACACGCACCCATAATTACACTCATTACCATTCGCTTTTTCAGTACCAGAAACAGTCACCAGATACCTGAGGGTGGGGGTGGGGGTAGAGACAATCTACCTCCAGGGGACACACCACAACTCATTTTCCTCATGGCCATAACAAGTATGCACTTCACATAACATTCCCCACAAGCACTCCCAGAGTGGCCATCTTATCTCCTCATTTTTTAAATCAATGACCTTAATATGTTCCAGGTCTTGGATCCGCTGAGATGCCTTTACATCAAGGCACGATGGAGAGGGCGAGAGTCTTTTTAAATTGGCATTCCCCCTCACCTTGCCCCTCTGCTAGTAACTCACCATCGTCCTCAGAATCTGAAAAGAAACAAGCTATGAATGATTACTACACGCGTGTCCCAATGAAAAGGGGTGCAGCTGTTTGTGGGGATGCAGAAGAAGACTTGGAGCTGCCCCAAAAGAGGAGAAGAATAGCAAGAAGTACCATTCCTAAGAAGCCACTTCCAAAACTCAGCCTCCCTTATGGAAGAGACACCTTAAGTGATAGTGAGGATAGGTCAGCCAGTGAGATCCGGGAGGAAAGGGAAGGGAGTGAGAGGCCATCACGGCCTCAGGATCAGGAGCCAGGGTGCAGCACCCAAACCCCTGAAGAGCTGGAAGACCTGGAAGGTGGCTTCAGGTGTATGGGGTGCCGTCAGCTCTTCCCCACTCTGGAATTGCTGAAGAACCACCTGGAGCCTGGGGGCGAGGAGGCTATTGCCGGCCTTAATTTTCACCTAGCTTTTGACGAACTAAGGCAAGAAAGGGAAAAGATGATCAGGAGGCAGAACAGTGAGATAAACGCAACATCTAGCGACTGTCAGGGGCGTCTTTTCTGGTTTTCGGTAGTTTATTTTGTGGCACTTTTGGTAGTTCTTTTTCTAATTTATCAACAAGCCAATCTTACTACTTGATGCAAATGAGAAGCAATAATTTATGAGAGCACCAGGAAACTTTTTTTGTTTAATCCAAAAACAGACCCAGAGAGATCAAATAAGACACCTGATCACTGAAGATACGAGACCAGTTCCAAAATTCTACCACAAAAACACAGAGTTTTGATCTCTCATCCTTGACCCCTAACCCCTTCTCTGACTTTATTTGAGGCCAGTCTTCTTCTGGCCTTTGAGCCCTGTTTTCTTTACCCTTTACCCTTGATTCCACTCGCTCCCCAAGCCTTCACCTGAGACCCCTACCTTAAACCCTGACCTCTGACTTCAGGCCCCTGACCCATCCTTGAACAGGAGTTCCACTACCGACCACGGGGCAGTGACTCATGCCTCCCCTGTGACTGCTACCCCGTGGGCTCCACCTCGCGCTCATGTGCACCCCACAGCGGGCAGTGTCCCTGCCGCCCAGGAGCCCTTGGCCGCCAGTGCAACAGCTGTGATAGTCCCTTTGCAGAGGTGACAGCCAGTGGCTGCCGAGGTGAGCGAGCTCCACCCAGCTTCTATAAAGGGCTGGTTCCTTAGAATGAAAGTGAGATCGGTGGAAAATAAAACACCTAGTTTTAATTAAAAAAAAAAAAAAAAGGCTGATGCCACTAAATTATCATTGAGTGAGATACTTGGCTCCTGGGGTGGGGGGAAGGGCTCAGGGGGGCTTTTCCAGAAGGAGATCAGTTATACCCAGGGCACCCCACAGTTACCCCAAGTACAGGCCAGCTTCTGAGAAGCTAGCAAGGGAGTGGTGGGCATTGGGCTTAGTGGTGGGTGACAGAGGAACAGTAGAGGTCGCCATCACTTGCCTGGCCACTTGGCTTAGTGTCCCCTCTCTCTCTAGTGCTCTATGATGCCTGCCCCAAGTCCCTGAAATCTGGTGTGTGGTGGCCCCAGACCAAGTTTGGTGTCTTGGCCACAGTGCCCTGTCCCCGGGGGACCCAAGGTGAGTCTGTGGGGTATAGGGACACCACTGAGGGTGGGGCTGGGCCTCTTTTTTGACTGCTGGAGCTACCTCTTTTCCCCAGTTGGGTGGCCTTGTATTTGTAACAAAGTGGGAGTGGGAGTCTGTGTGGGTCCCTCACTACCTCCTAGGGGATCTGGGTCTCTCCATACCTCCCTACCCCCTCGTTAAGCCTCCATCTGTTTCTCTTGGCTTCTGGGCAGGATTGCGGGGTGCAGGTAAGGGGTACGTGTTTGCTCAGGTGCGCTGCCCCGTCCCACTGCCAGAGCTTTTGTAGATCCCTCTTGCTTCTTAAGGTCCCTGCAGACCCCTCCCCACTGCCTGAGGTCTCTGAAATTGACTCCCAGCTGCCTGAAGTCCCTGGAGGTCCCTTTGTGCTGTCTGAGGACTCCAGAGGCCCTTCTCAGAGGCCTGAGGTCCTCAGAGAGTTAACCCCCCAACACCACTGTGGTCCTTCCACACATCCTGAGACTTGCAGACCCTACCCCAATTCCTGAGATTCCTGCAAGATTTCCCCCACTTTCTGAGTTTCCTGAAGGCCTCTCCCTTCTGACTGAGGTCACAAAGACCTCTGCCTGAGGACTCCTCAGCTTGCCCTGCTGCTTATGGGCCCCTCAGAACTCTCCCTGCTGCCTGAGGTCTTTGCAGTGGCTGATGGAGATTGCCCACGTGTGCATGCTCATGTGCGTGCCTTTTTGTGCCTATGCATGTGTTTGTGAGTCTGTCTTGAGGGAACGGGGTTCTGTATTTAAGTTAGGGTCCCTTTTGTTGGTGGCTACAAGCTGCCTTAAAGCCAAGTCAATTCTCATTCAACTTCTGTCCCAACTCCACAGACAGAAGAGAGCAATGACAGTAAAGTAGTAATTGAGGCATTTAAAACTTACGTGAGGGGCCGGTGAGATGGCTCAGTGGCGTAAGCGCCTGCCTTGCAAGCGCGAGGGCCCGAGTTCGACTCCCGGATCCCACATACGAAAAAGGGGCCGGTGATATCGCTCAGCGGCATGGGTGCCTGTTGGCGCGTGAGGTCCTGAGGTCGACCCCCCGGTACCCACAAAAAAAAATAAATAAATAAAACTTACATGAGAACCCACCCCTGCCTCACTCGGGTCACACAGTACTCATGGAGGACCTTGTCTGGCAGTGTGTTTGTGTGTAGATGGGACAGCATTGTGTGGCTGTGCATCTATGTGTGTGCAGCTGTGAGCACTGGCATGTGTGATGTGAGTGTGTGTGTGTGTAGATGTGTGTATGTGTGTGTGTGTGTACACATGTGTGCTTGGAGTATGTGCTTGGTGGGGAGAACGGATCACAGGGCCAACTGGGCTCAGGCCACTACATCCAGGAGTCTAGCCGTGGACTTCTGTCACTCTGGCCTCTGCTTCAGGCTTCCCCTGGGACGGGAGAGGGTGCCGTAGTCACCCATCAGCAGAGGTATCTAGGCTCAAGGCTTGACCAGGGGCTGCCTGCTCCCAGGTGCTGCTGTGCGACTCTGTGACGAGGACCAGGGTTGGCTGGAACCTGACCTTTTCAACTGTACCTCCCCTACCTTTCGAGAGCTCAGTGTGCTGGTGAGACTGCCCAGATCTTGACCTGTACCCAAGATCTTCCCTGACCTCAGCATCCTCACACCTGTCGTGGGCTCCAAATAGCATACCTAACCCTTGACTTCCTGGGCTTTTCCTGATTGCCCTTTAACCTGGCTAAGTCTTTCTCCCTTTAAGGCTTTTGAGAAAGGCCTGCAGGGCCACCAAATAACCCTGCCATCCTTGTCCTGGCAGCTGGATGACTTAGAGCAGAACAAGACTGCACTGGACACTGTGGAGGCCAAGAAGCTGGCCCAGCGGCTGCGGGAGGTGACTGGCCACACTGACTACTACTTCAGTCAAGATGTTCGAGTCACCGCTCGCCTGCTGGCCTACCTGCTGGCCTTTGAGAACCATCAGCAGGGTTTTGGGCTGACAGCTACACAAGATGCCCACTTCAATGAGGTGGGGCTGTGCCTATGTTCCCAAGTGCCTGGCCCTGAGTCCCAGCCCTATGCCCCAATCCTCAGCCCCCAGCCCTGGATCCCCAGCTTAGATCCCTCCCAACCTCAGTCCTGGGCTTTTCCTCTTCCCATAGCCTCTATCCCTGTCCTCTTTCTGGTTAGGGCCCCTCTGAGCACCTGGCCAGACCCCTCATGCCTGCCCTGTCCCTTTATGCATGTTCCTCACTGGGCTGAGCAAAATTCCATTTCCATCCTCCCAGAATCTGCTGTGGGCCGGCTCTGCATTGCTTGCTCCAGAGACAGGGGACTTGTGGGCAGCACTTGGGCAACGGGCCCCTGGGGGCTCCCCAGGCAGCACGGGGCTGGTGCAGCATCTGGAGGAATACGCGGCTACACTTGCAAGAAATATGGAGCTCACATACCTGAACCCTGTGGGGCTGGTGACACCCAATATCAGTGCGTGGTGGGTGGGCTGGGGCAGGGTAGGGGCTGCAGGAGGACCTGGAGATCCAGGGGACGAGCTGCTGATGTAGGAAGCCGTGCTGCCGCCCTCAGCACTTTGTGGGATAGGCACTGCACTGGCAATGAGCACAGTGAAAGTTGGGTGCAGGATGGGGGTAGCTGGGAATGGGACGTTCAGTGTGGGGAGAGGGTCCTTGATGGATGTCACTTTTCTTTCTCCTGGGCAGTGCTCAGTATTGACCGCATGGAGCACCCCAGCTCCACCCAAGCAACCCGTCGCTATCCCCGCTACCACAGCAACCTTTTTCGGGGCCAGGATGCCTGGGATCCTCATACTCATGTTCTGCTGCCTTCCCAGTCCCCACAGCCATCCTCGTCTGAAGGTGAGAGCCTTTGGGTGATCTCTGGGTCAGGTCCTGTCTCCCTGTTCCTCCCAAGCCAGATACCACACCACCTTCTCCCCACCTCACACCTCGCCACACTCTTAGCTTGCCAGATGCTCTCCCTGGCCACAGACAACTCTTCCCAGGCTTTGAGTGCCCCCTTCCTGGGCCCCTGCTCCCCCTACTCTGCAGCTCTTGGAGAAGCTTGATGCCCGGTCGGGTTCGGAGCTAGGTGTGTGGGTGCTCAGGGTCAGAGGTCACTGACAGTGCTGCTCCCCTCCCTGGCAGTTCTTCCCACAGGCAGCAGCATGGAAAACTCTACCTCCTCAAGTGCAGTCCCTCCACCAGCACCCCCAGAGCCGCAGCCTGAGTCTTCTGTCGCCATTGTCATTCTCCTTGTGTATCGCACCTTGGGGGGCCTTCTACCTGCCCAGTTCCAGGTTGAGCGCCGGGGCACCAGGTACTCCCAGGCCCCTCACTCCTGGGCTTCCTCTGAGCTTCTGCCCAGCCAGCACCTCCATTTTTGGTGGGCAGATGATTAGGTTCACAGATATACAAGGTGCTGCTGCGCACAGCTTTGGAGAACCTGTGCAAGCTGGATTCCAAGTGAATGTTTTCTGGAGCTATACAGAGTAGCTGAGGTGCAGGTTGACAGCCATTTAGCCACAGGTGGGGCCATTAAACACAGAGGGGTACACGAACCAGATACAGACAGACCAACTGGCTGACAGAGACGGAGACCAAGTGATTAATGCATGTCAGAGAGGAGTAGGAAGGGGATGTTTGAGGTCAGCAATCAGATGGCGGAGCTGTTTAGGCCTCCGACCACAGGCTGGTCAGGGGGTGCTGCACCTCCTGGCACCAGCAGAGGCTCGAGGCATTCTCAGAAGTAACACTGCTCTGGGAGCACCCCAGGCCCTGGGTCAGCTGTGGCAAGTGATACGAAGGCAGGGTGAGGTGGGCACTCAGAGACTGGGGAGGCTAGCAGTGTCCAAACCCAGATGGGTGTCTCCTCAGGCTTCCCCAGAACCCTGTTATGAACTCCCCGGTGGTCAGCGTGGCTGTGTTTCATGGACACAACTTCCTAAGGGGTCTCCTGGAGTCCCCGATCAGCCTTGAGTTCCACCTGCTACAGACGGCGAATCGGAGCAAGGCGATCTGTGTGCAGTGGGACCCACCTGGCCCGTAAGGAAACCCTTTGTCCCTGTTAGCCTTTGGAAAGCTGACTGACAGTCCCCACTTGCCCCAAGGCCCCTGCCTGTGCTGCTGTGCAGCTAAACCCGTGAGGAATGGTGCGTCCCACCTCCAGGCTCCTGCAGCCCCTCCTGCCATCTCCTACTCCCCCATGGGCAGGTGGGGCTAACTGTCCTGTGGCTGCAGGGAGGACCAGCATGGGATGTGGACAGCACGGGACTGTGAGCTGGTGCACAGGAATGGGTCCCATGCTCGGTGTCGCTGCAGCCGGATGGGCACTTTCGGGGTCCTTATGGATGCCTCCCCCCGAGAGGTATGTCTGTATTCAGTATATTGAGGAAATGTGAAGCTGAAGGGGCAGGAAGGTTCTGCCCAACACACCATTGACCATCCCTGTCTACACAGCGGCTAGAGGGTGACCTGGAGCTGCTGGCCATATTCACCCATGTGGTCATGGCAGTATCTGTGGCTGCCCTGGTGCTGACTGCAGCGGTCCTCCTGAGCCTGCGCAGCCTCAAGTCCAATGTGCGTGGGATCCATGCCAATGTGGCTGCTGCTCTGGGGGTGGCAGAGCTGCTTTTCCTCCTGGGGATCCACAGGACCCACAACCAGGTACAGCGTCAGGGCCAAGCCATCTCTGTCCCGATGAGCACACCTGGCCTAAAGGTCTGGGGCCAAAGCTCAGGGCCTGAGGTTGGGGTGCTCAGGTTGGGTGAAGGTTTGGGGCAGGATGCTAGAGTAAGATGCTGTAGTTTAGGGGTCAGGTGGGAAGCAGTTGCTTGGCATGGGGTCAGAGGTAGGGCGGAGGCGGAGAGGTCCTGACACTCTGCTTCCCTGCCTTCAGCTGGTGTGCACTGTGGTCGCCATCCTTCTGCACTACTTCTTCCTCAGCACCTTTGCATGGCTCCTAGTGAAGGGCCTGCACTTGTACCGCATGCAGGTTGAGCCACGCAATGTGGACCGCGGTGCCATGCGCTTCTACCATGCCCTGGGCTGGGGCGTCCCTGCTGTGCTGCTGGGTGAGGCCCTGCCCACTGGCCCATTTAGGGCTGTGACTCCTAGCCTCTGTCCATCCCATGGTCTGACTCCTGACTGTCCCCACTCCTGATTACCACCTCTACCCTCAGCTTCCCATGCCATCTACCTGGGGAGGGGCCTGCTCACCTTCACCCCCGGCTCCTCCCCATGCACGTGGCTCAGCAGCTCTAGAACACACACCTTCTCTCCCAAGGCCTTGCTGTTGGCCTGGACCCCGAGGGCTATGGGAATCCTGACTTCTGCTGGATCTCCATCCACGATCCCCTCATCTGGAGTTTTGCCAGCCCCGTTGTCCTTGTGATAGTGGTGAGTGCCAGGCATGTGGCGCTACCCATGTGCTTCCTGCTGGGGGGAAGAGAAAAGCTTGCAGCAAGCATGGTGGAGGTCTGCTGAGGGTCCACAGGGTTGCTGAGCCCCCTCTACCTCTGTTGTCTGGTCACAGAGTGACCCCATGCTGCTCAGCTGGCATGGAGAAGGGGCATGGGTCAGGGATGCAGCCACTCCCCCTGCCTCCCTGACTCTACATCACTCTCTGGTTCTCTCTTTCTGTGATTCCAAGCTTCTCTGTTTCTGATGTGTGTGTGTGTGTGTGTGTGTGTGTGTGTGTGTGTGTATGTGCATGTGTGTGTGTGTGTGAGAGAGAGAGGGAGAGGAGAGAATATCTCACTGGTTTTGCCTCTATATAGTCTTGGTCTCTCTGACCCTGTCTCTGTCTCTCACTATCTCTGTCTCTCTGTTTTGTGCTGCCCTACCTGGCCCCACGTTTTTTGTGGGTCTAGATGAATGGGACTATGTTTCTCCTTGCTGCCCGCACATCCTGCTCCACTGGGCAGAGGGAGGCCAAGAAGACCCCTGTGCTGTGAGTTCACTGGCTGGGGAATGCAGGGTGGGGGTTCTCAGGATGGCAGACCCATCCTAGTTGTGGTCCAGGGCCCCCAGAGCACCCCTGGTGAAGGTTGGACGAAGGGATGAAGTTACATTAGCCCTGGCCCATGGCCCCTCTCTGGTGTCCTTGCCGTACTCTGGCCCCACACATGCTTCCCCTCTGCTGTCTCCTTTGTTCCCTAGGTCTCCCCAGTTTCCTGTAGCCTGGGTGGCTCACTTTGCCCCCTGCCCCGTGTGTGCCCGCCTGTCTTCTGTGTTTTCTCTAATGGCTCCCTACTCCTTTGTTTTCTCCATATTCCCTTATGCTCCCTGAGTGTACTCCTGGGTCTTTGTGTGACTGCTATCTCCCCAGTATCCTCCTGAGACCTCCATCTTCTTACGTGAGCCCCTGTGTCCTCCCGTGTCCCCTGTGTGAGCCCTGCCTGACCCTCGTGTGTCCTCCAGTGTCCTCCCATGTCCTCTCAGCAGGACCCTACGCAGCTCCTTTCTGCTGCTTCTGCTGGTCAGTGCCTCCTGGCTCTTTGGCCTACTGGCCATCAACCACAGCATCCTGGCCTTCCACTACCTCCACGCTGGACTCTCTGGACTCCAGGTACCTCTGGCACCCTTCCCTACTGCTCCCCCTGCCCCCACCCTGGATGGGCTCCAGCAGGCCAGTCCCAGTCCTAGGCAGGATATCACCAGGCTGGCTGCTAACTCCAGACCAGACAGCAGCCTGAGCTGACCCCAGGCCTGGAGCTGACTCTCAACTGGACCCTGGCTAGCCTGGCTGTGCGCTGATGGCTCCTGGCCCCTTGCTGAGCTGCAGACTCACTGACTCCATTCACTCCTGCTGCGTAGACTTTTCACTGCCCCTGCTGAGTTGCCCAGACGCCCCTGACTCCCCTTTAGTGTTTTTCTTTTTCCAGTACTAGGGATTGAGCTCAGGGCCTCCTTTATTTTATTTTTTACTTTTTTTTTTGAGACAGGGTTTCGCTATGCAGTTCAGGCTGGCCTTGAACTCACTTTGTAGCCCAGGCTGGCCTTGAACTAGCAGCAATCCTCCTGCCTCAGCCTCCTGAATGCCGGGATTACAGGTGTGTGCCACCACGCCTGGCAGGACCTCCTTTATACTGGGCTAAATCCTAGGCCCTTTTTTTTTTTTTTTTAATTTTGAGACAGGATCTTGCAAAGTAGCTAAGTTGGCCAGGATGGGCTCAGATTTCTGACCCTACGTCTCAGCCTACCAGAGTGCTGGGATTACAAGTGTGTGCCACCATGCCTGGCTCCTGACTCCCTTTCTGTCCCACTCTGACTCCTCATTGACTCACACTAACCTGCAGTGGCTGACAAGGGCCTCCACTGGCCCTGACGTATCCCCTGGTGGCCCTATTCTGAACTTCGCTGACTCTGATCTCTAAGTGATCTTCACTGACAGCACACTGACCCTTGCTGACCCACAGGGCCTGGCAGTGCTGCTGCTCTTCTGTGTCCTGAATGCAGATGCTCGGGCCACCTGGACACCAGCCTGTCTGGGCAGGAAGGCAGCCCCTGAGGAGACAAGGCCAGCCCCTGGGACGGTGAGGGGCTGCCAAGGCTGGGGAGTTGGGGTGGGGCCCAGGGAGGCCCAGGCCTAAGGCTTCTTCAGGGCTGGCTCACAGCCCCATCCTACCTGCCTCCCCAGGGGCCTGGGGCCTACAATAACACAGCCCTCTTTGAAGAGAGCGGCCTCATTCGCATCACTCTTGGTGCCTCCACCGTCTCCTCAGTGAGCAGTGCTCGCTCCGGTTGGACCCAGGACCAGGACAGCCAGCAGGGCCGCAGCTACCTCAGGTCAGTAGCTGCAAGCAGCTTGTTTAGTCCAGTCCTTCTTCACCAGGGCTTGGTATTACCAGAGCCTAAGACTGGTGGCTCCATGCAGCTCAGCCCCTGCGGCCCTGCTGACACCCTCAAAGACACTCCAGCCTCCACAGCACTGTCACAATCACATCCTCTTTGGTGGGGGCTTTTGTATTTCAGGGACAATGTCCTGGTTCGACATGGCTCGGCTGCTGACCACCCTGACCACAGCCTCCAGGCTCACACTGGCCCCACTGACCTGGATGTGGCCATGTTCCATCGAGATGCTGGTGGAGTTGGAGCCCTGGGTCAGGGAGGAGGGAGACAGAGGGTCTCTCCCCAGTTCCCCTTTCTTTTGCCCCAAACTGGGAGCAGTGTGTGACTGGAGTGGGACAAGCTCCCCCCAGGTCACTGTCTCAGGGGCATCTACCCACCCTGCCCTAGTTCTCCCAACCAACTCCTGACCCAGTCACCACTGATAAGCCCAGCCCTTCTGTTCCTACCTGCACTCCACACCCCACCCAGGACCCACCCAACCTCTAGACCCTTAGTTTTAGGCCCTTTCCGTATCCCCACGTCCTTTGCCTCTCCGAGCTACTGCACACTTTTCTCTCTGACCTTCCCACTCTAGGTGCAGACTCTGACTCTGACAGTGATCTCTCCTTGGAGGAGGAGAGGAGTTTGTCCATCCCATCTTCAGAAAGTGAGGACAATGGCCGGGCACGAGGGCGTTTCCAGCGTCCCCTCTGCCGAGCAGCTCAGAGTGAAAGGCTCCTCGCTCACCCCAAAGGTAATGGGAGCCCTCTGACCCCAAGGGTGACCAAAGGACACCTTGTATTCCACTTAGATCTGATGCAGGGACCCTGCCATCCCTGCAGGCTCCATTAGGAGCCTCTGGAGTCATCGTTGGGACCCCATGCTCCAACTCTGTGGAGCCTTCATCTGTGCTCGGGGGACCCAGGAGCAGGATGAGGTCAGAGAGGTTACAGAGGGACATGTCCTTCCTGTAGCCTCTTGGCTTCCTCGTGGGTTGGAGTTCATCCTGGTCTTCATGACCCCTCAGCCATCACACTCCTCTGTCTCCAGTCTCTGTCCACTTACAGTTAAGGATGGGGCCTTACCCAGTAACCCCCTTCCTGGATGGTCTTAGAGGAGACACATTCCTGTTCCTACTTCTGCTCAGTGACAGCAGCCAGAATTTCAAAGGTTGTGGGGTCAGGGGACCTTGAGTCTGGATCACAGGGGTCACAGTCCCTAGGGTCAAGCCAGAGGCTACTGTAACCTGTCCTGGCTCCACAGATTTGGATGGCAACGACCTCCTGTCTTACTGGCCAGCTCTGGGGGAGTGTGAAGCAGGGCCCTGTGCTCTGCAGACGTGGGGCTCTGAAAGGCGCCTGGGACTGGACACCAGCAAAGATGCAGCCAACAACAACCAGCAGACCTGGCCCTGACCAGTGGGGATGAAACCTCCTTGGGCCGTGCCCAGCGCCAAAGGAAAGGTACGAGCACTGACATTTAGCCAACACTTCAGGAAGCCTGGAAGCTGCCTGTGCTCTGACCCAGGCATCTCACCTTCCTGACCCCAAGCCAAGAGCTCCTGTTGCTCTAATCTTGGAGTTTTCTGCTCCTTTACCCTGCTTCATCATCCTAGGGACTGCCCCATCCTGACCCAGGGAGTCCCCGCCACAATGCCCTGGCCTACAGCACAGGGACCCCAAGGACCACTTCTGCCCCAGCTCCTTCCCTTTTCCCACTCCCAATCTGCTTGGATCTGCCAGTCTTCTGTCCCCCATCCCGCTTTATAGCGACCCCAGAAGTCATCCTGCACCAACGCAAGAGGTTTCTGCCTTTAGCTTTCATCACAGAGACCCTGGGAGCTATTCCTTCCCCAACCCTGGTGATTCCTGTCCTTTTGACCCTGGTAACCCAGGACCTGGGCAGGGGGTGCCCCTCTTCGGACCTCAGGGGCAGATATGTCTCCAGTCCTGCACCATGGGCTGCCCTGACCTGAGGCAGAGGATTCTCTACTCTGACCCCATCCTGATGCCTCATGGATACTCCTAGGGCTGCCTCTGCCCCTCCCTAACAGGTTTCTGCTCCCAACTCAGTGACAGGGATCCCAGGGACTGCCACATTCCTAGACCCAGGGAATTTTTGCCTGCCCCCACCACCTATCCCCCACTCTGTTCCTCCCATAGGCATCCTGAAGAACCGATTGCAGTACCCATTGGTGCCACAGACCCGAGGTGCTCCTGAGCTGTCCTGGTGCCGTGCAGCCACTTTGGGTCACCGTGCTGTGCCAGCTGCCTCTTATGGTCGCATCTATGCTGGTGGGGGCACAGGCAGCCTTTCGCAGCCAGCCAGTCGCTACTCTTCTCGAGAACAGTTGGATGTGCTCTTGCGGCGGCAGCTGAGCCGGGAACAGCTGGAGGAGCTCCCTGCCCCTGTTCTGCACCCCCTGAGCCGGCCAGGGTCCCAGGAATGCCTGGATGCTGCACCAGGCCACCCAGAGCCCAGAGATCGGGGCAGCACCCTGCCGCGGAGGCAGCCACCCCGGGACTACCCTGGTGTCATGGCTGGCCGCTTTGGGTCGCGGGACATGCTGGACTTAGGGGCACCTCGAGAGTGGCTAAACACGCTGCCCCCTGCCCGCCGCATCCGGGACCTTGACCCCCAGCACCCACCTTTGCCGCTGTCTCCCCAGCAGCAGCTCTCAAGGGACCCCCTTTTACCGTCCCGGCCCCTGGACCCTCTGTCTAGGAGTTCGAACTCTCGGGAGCAGCTAGACCAGGGGCCTAGTCAGCACCCCTCACGAGAGGCTCTTGGACCACCCCTACCGCTGCTCAGAGTGAGAGAGGACCCTGCCAATGCCCCCTCCACAGAGCAGTTGGACATTCTCTCCTCCATCCTCGCCTCTTTCAACTCCTCAGCCCTGTCCTCTGTGCAGTCCTCAAGCACACCCTCAGGCCCTCACACCACTGCCACACCTTCTGCCACCGCCTCTGCACTTGGGCCCTCCACGCCTCGCTCCGCCACATCTCACAGCATCTCAGAGCTGTCACCGGATTCAGAGTAAGCATGGCCTGGCCACTGTGCCACACCCTCATCAGCTTAGAGAGCCCTTCTGTGTACCCTACCCCAAGCTCCACCACAAGATGGGTGGTGGTTGGCAGACAGGTGTCAGCTGCCCAGGCTGGAGACAGAAATCTGGCAGAGAAATATGACCAGCAGGGACTTGCCAACTGTGTGACTGGGACCAGTCTCCCTTTCCCACACCTCCCAGACTAAGGAGGGGAGATAAGTGCCTTCCAAAGGCCTGGAGCTAGTGGGGGAGACAGGACAGGAGTCCAGGCTTAGAAGTGGGAGGTACCTGGGTATTTGCAAGGGGCAGGCAGGAGAGAGAAGGTTTTGCTTAGGAGTCTCTGCCTAAGTGATCATATGGGATACCAGGATATGCCAGGGTGAAGAGCCGACTTTGAGAATAAATCATTCATTCATTGCCATATTCAGTCAACATTAAGTTCCTCCTGCCTGTGGGCACTGTGGGATGGGGCTCAGAAGCACTGAGTTGGGACCTGACACACCCCAGGTACCTGCAGGGGCTCCATGGGATAGAGGATGGCAGACATACCCATAAGTAGCTGCATATACAGGAATCTAAGAAGGAATGCTGGGACTTGGGAGGAGGTGGAACCGGGAGTTGCCCAGGTCTTGTAAGCCAATAGAATTGTATTTCAGGCAGGAGAAACAGCTTAGGTCAGACTGGGAGGGGTGGGTATCTGTAGGATGGAAGGGCTCTGGGGGCAGGGTAGGGGACCAACAAGACTGGGCAAGGCCCAGTGCTGAGAGGATGAAGGAAGGAGAGGCGGGGGTTTGGGGCACTGGAAGGATGGTGAGGGGCAGGGTCCCTGTGCTGCCTAGCTTTGGTTCTGGCTATGTAGGAAGAGGGCTGGGGGACTGAGCAGGGGTTCAGGCTGTGGAGTTACACAGGTCTGAGTTTGAGTTCCGTCTGTCGCCTCACTAGCTGCGTGATTTTGGGGAGGGTACCAGCCTTTGCACCTCTGTTTCTCCATCTATAGATGGGGTCCATAGCAACAAACTGAGATGTGGAGAGTTGGGAGACATTATTAGTCAAGTGCTTCGCAGAGCATCTATACATAGCAGGTGTTTTCTAAGTGTTTAGAGAAAAGACCTCAGGGGCCAGGAGGCTTGCTGATGAGCCTGGGGCCCAGAGTGGGTGGAGGATTTAGAACCCTGGAGTGGGCATGAGGGGGCTTAGAGGTGGAGCAGGCCAGGTCTGGTGGAGAAGCCTAGAGCCACTTGAGTTAGGGTAATCTTGGCAATGACCTTTGATTTCCATGTTCAACACTGCAGAGTTCCCAGAAGTGAGGGTCACTCCTGAGGGACGGAAGTGCAGATGGGAGCGGCGGCGGGTTGATGGAAGATTTGGGCTAACTGAAGAGATTCCACCAGTCACTGACCCCAAGGCAGCCTCCTGGGAGCCCTCCTCAGCTCTCTACTGCTGCGAGGAGGTTCCATGTGCATCTGTGAGCATGCATGTGACAGGTGCCAGGTGGGGACTGAAGGGAGGACTTTTATACCTTTTGTATCTTTGTAACCAGAGAGATATGCTTATGTTATTTTTCAGCTTTTTTGTTGGGTGGGGAGGGTCTGAGGCTGGGCTGGGAGGGAGAAGGGGACAGAGGGAGAGAGATGCAGAGTTTGGCCTCATTTGGGTCATTAGCAAACCACGTTTTCTCTCATCTTACTAGGGTGGAGCCAACAGGTGGGACACATGCCCTCCTTCCCCCGCCCCACCCCTAGGTGGAGCTGAAGGTTGTCAGGGCTCAAAGTACAGAATGGATCTTTGCTTTTTTAGAATGCCCTGCAGAAAGCTGTGGGGCTGTGGGTGGGTCTTGGAAACAGGGGTCCTCTGATCCCTCACAGGGGCTTGCTCACACCACTGCTCCCTGAGGATGCCTGTGTGTTATGGGGAGTCCCTGCCACTTGCTGCCTTATACCTAGGACTGATGCTGTGGGTGCTGGCGGAGCAGCAGATGTCATGTTTACAGAGCAAGGCTTCCCTTTCTCCCTTGGGGAGGCTTGGGCCTCTGCTCAGACACTCCTGCAGGGAGTAGGTGCAGGGGGTCGCTAGCCTGCCCTTGCCTGAGCAAAAGCCTGTGGTGCCATTTGATTCCCTGACACTTCCCCCTGAGGGTGGGCAAGTGGGTGAGCAAAGGGAGCAGAAATAAGGGAATCCAAGACCCCGAATGTAGGTGCCACTGCCCTCCCAAGTTTACAGGGTCCTCCCCGGCCCTAGGCACCAGGGCTGCAGAGGCGACTGCTTCCACCCCTCCTTTCTTCCCTTATAAAGGGAAGAATGACTGTTAGGACCCTGTTCACAAAACTCTTACTTTCCTTACTTTGATGTTCAGAACTGGGGACTTCAGATTTTAATTACTTTGTTTACAGGTAGAGATTTTAAAATGTTATACTTTCTTTACAACTTAAAACTTTGGGGGGCCAGTGAGATGGCTCAGCGGCATAAGCACCTGCCTGGCAAGCGCGAGGGCCCGAGTTCGACTCCCGGAACCCACATACGAGAAAAGAGCCGGTGATATCGCTCAGCGGCATGGGCGCCTGCTGGCGTGCGAGGTCCTGAGGTCGACCCCCGGTGCCCACAAAAAAAAAACCACTTTGAACTTCTACACTTTGTTTACAGTTGAGCATATGTTTTTCCCTTTGTTTACAAGTAAAAGGTAGGAAAAGTGGGAAGGGGGCTTAGCAGATCTACCTGTGAAGACCCTGGCCCTGGCCTTGGCTATCTTGAGGGGTTTCTAACCCCCAGCTCTCCCAGGCCAGAGGTCAGCCCTGAGTCCCCTGTTAAAGAGCAAACCCAGGAGACCTGAGAGTCGGCATCCTCTTGCCTCTAGGAACAGTGGTTGTGTAGGGTGCAGATACCTGTACCCCATGCATAATTTTGGGAGGCAGTTTCCAAGGAGATTAAAAATTCTATTTCATTGACTGGTGCCAAATCCCACCAGCCAGGACTCCAGCTCTTACCCAGTATGACCCCAGCCCTTGAAGGGCTGTGGGTAGGAGGGCATCCTTATTATGTCCTAGGTGCTATAGAAGCCCCCCTCTGGGGTCACCTCCCAGCCCAGCCACCCTCTTTCCTGTCAGTATAAATTGTTCCGTGAAGCCGCGCTCTGTTTTGGGAATAAACTTCTATAGAAAATGGATGTTGTTTCTTTCTGTGGAGGTGTGGAAGGGCGGTGGCTGTGACTGACCTTGCGGAGGAATTTGAGCCCTCTGCTTTCAAGAACATCCAGTTATTTTTAGCCCACTTCACGGGAGATCCTAACCTTTTACTCTGAAATCTGGCCCCTCACCTTGTGATTGGGCCCGAGGTTGGCGCCTAGGTGCTGGGAGCCGAGTGCTCAGGGGACCTGCCTCCCAGGCCAGCAGCAGCATGCAGACTCCTTGGGGTTCAGACCCTGCAGCCCTGGCCCGGCATTTTCTTCCCAGCCCAGTCGTCAGATCAGTTCTTGGAGCTGCCGCCCTTGCAGCTCCTGCCTTGCCCACGTACCGCACTGACCCGGGGCTGGCCAGTGTTGTTCCTCTGCGGCCCAGGAGGGACCTTCCCGTCGAGATGCTGGGCCTTCGAGCGGGAGCGGGGCACGCTCGTCCCTACCTAGGACGCTCGGCCTAGGTAGCGAGAGTTGGAGGGGACTCTTAGGGACTGTCGCGGGTCTCTGGATGCGCCGCAGTTAGGGCTGGCTTCTCCAGCGTACTGCACGGGAGCCATCCACTCGCTCCCTTCCGCTCGAGGGCGCTTAGCGGCCCAGCTGCAGCCAATCGCGAGCGGGTCTCCGGTTCCAGTTCTGCAGTCCGTCCCGCCCCAGCAGAGCGCCAAGCAAGCCGCGGAGTGGCGAGGGCCCGGCCTCAGACCGGAAGGGGTTAAGCCTCCCTTCCCGGACTCGCCCCTCCAGGATACCGTGACGTAGGCCGGCCTAGGGCACTGGTTGGTCCGAGCCTGCACTCGGGCCCCGGGATTGGTCCGGGAGCGCGTCGCGGGTTTCGTCGGGCTCCGAGCGGAGGGCCTCTCGCCCTACCCGCTCCGAGCCGCAACCGCCGGGTTGCGTCGGCGCCATGGGGCCTTCGGATGCGTCGATGTAAGTGCGGGCTGTCCGGGCCCAAATGTCCACTGCAGCGCCTTCGGCTTGCCGCCCTGCCGGCTTCCTGCGGGTAGCGGCCCATCTGCGCGGAGGGATGGGGCGGAAGCTGTCTGTGCTGGACCCCGACCGGAGGTGTGCAGCCAGACCCAGAGGTGTGCAGCTGGGCCGCAGGTGTGCAGGCGGACCGTGACAGCTGAGGAGAACCTCCGCCCAAAGCCTCCTACCAGCCCAGCTGTGCCGCTGGCCTGAGTGAGAACCTGGCCCTGGAGGCCCGGGGCCGCCCAAGGGAGGGGCTGAGGTCGAGGCTCCGCCCCCAGGCGCGTGTCCCGCTTGGAGAGGGAGGGAGTCCTTAAGACCTGAGTGACTCTCGAGCAGAGGGGCTCTCAGGTTTCTGGAACACCGCGGTGCCGAGAG
This sequence comes from Erethizon dorsatum, assembly GCA_028451465.1. Lineage (NCBI taxonomy): Eukaryota > Metazoa > Chordata > Mammalia > Rodentia > Erethizontidae > Erethizon > Erethizon dorsatum. Next base: position 109,531,370 of record CM051832.1, on the reverse strand, counting down.
CCCGAGGATCTTCCTCGCACCTGCTCTGCTCCCCCTCCAGTTGGGACATCCAGGTTAGAGGCTGTTCCCAGGTGAGCGCCTACCCCTCAGGTGGAGTCCTCCCTCCCAGCAGTTTCTCCCAGATCAGAATTCCCCTGACAGGAGAAAGCTTTCTCAACATTCTAGAGTCCCTGGCCCTCCAGAAGACCCCCCCACCGCGAGATCTGTTCCCCGGGGAGGCACTCTACCCCCACCCCCCAGCTCAGCACTTCCCGCGAGTCATCCCAGAAAAGAGCTCTTCCCCTTCCCCCAATCTCCTGTTCTCAGAAGTCTTTCTCCCCCTTCAGAGAGGAGCCTCTGGGTCATGAGATTCCCCCCAGGTCAGAGATTTCCCTCATCTGTACCTTCCTGGATGGTGAAGGCTTTCCTGGCAGGTCAGAATTCCCTCTAGGTGAGACTGGCTCTAAAATCTCCTTTTCCCAGGTGAGATTTTTCCATACTTCAGGTGGGAGCTTCCCACTCCAGGAAAGATCTCCTCCTCAGAGATGACCTAGGTGAGAGCCATCCCTTGGCTTTCCCAGACTAGGCCCCAGCTTGTCTGCAACCTGAATCCTGGCACTGGAAGCCCAGGGGCAAAACTGTCCTTCTCTTAGAGGCGAGGGACTCATCTGCAAAGCCGAGGCTTGGAGAGAGTTGCTTGAAGATCTAGACCTCTGCTTTGCTGGATCCCTTCTCTGAGTGTGCTCTCGGCGGGCCAGACGGGTTCACAGGGCAGCGGGATAAGGACTCAAGGACTGGTTCCGGCAGGGCAAGGGACTAGGAGGAGGGGGTTAGGAGGGCAGAGAGCCTGGACCTGGACCTGGACCTGAACCCGAACTGGTACTCAGGGCTGGGCAGCCACACCTAGGTTGGATGTATGGGTCGTGTTCATCCTGCTCTCCCTTCATGAGGGACTTTGGCCCAGAAAGAGGCCTCCACTAGCCAAAGTTCAGGTACTGCCTCTGCCTGGGCATGGAGCTCACAGGGACCAGCTGGGGGCTGGACCGATCGTGATCTTGGGGCCTGGAGAAATCAGGTGTGTGACCCTGGTCCTGGGTGGAAGTGTAGGGAAGGTGGGGCAAGGGGTATCTCACTCTGTCTCCTTGGTCTCACCACCCTAGACCGAGGGACACACAGGCACTGCTGTCTACAGCACCAACAATGGAGCTGCATGTGGAACGGCCACTGCTGAACCAGGAGCAGCTGGAGCAGCTGGGGCACTGGGGCCCAGCACCTAGGACCCATCAGTGGCGAACCTGGTTTCAGTAAGATCAAGGATAGGGATCTGGGGCTCTGGCAGGCGTAGGTACCTCTGTCACTGACACAACCCCTTCCTTTCCCCAGGTGCTCCCGTTCTCGGGCCCATGGCCTTCTACTCAAATACCTCCCAGTCTTGGGCTGGTTACCCCACTATCGTGTGCGTGAGTGGCTCCTGGGTGACTTGTTGTCTGGCCTGAGTGTGGCTATCATGCAGCTTCCACAGGGTGAGCCACCTTCAAGGCCCTAGCCTGGAAGCCCTGTGACCTGATCATGACCTCTGATTTTAGAAAATTATGCCTCCTGGCCCAGAGCTTGGATTTCCTCAACCTTTTGAGACCCCTTCCTCCAAGCCTTCACTGTTCCCACTCCACCTGCAGGCTTGGCCTATGCCCTCCTGGCCGGATTGCCCCCCGTGTTTGGCCTCTACAGCTCCTTCTACCCCGTCTTCATCTACTTCCTGTTTGGTACTTCCCGACACATCTCCGTGGGTGAGTGCAGCCAGGCCCAGCCTTCCAGGAAGGTGCCCGTATCTACCACGGAGCACACGTGAGGGAGGGCTGAACAGGGCAGGGGTTCATCCCTAGGCAAGACTTGGCCGTGAGCTAGGACTGCAAATTCAGGGGACTTGAAAGCAGATGTGAGTGGGTGAGGCAGCTCCGAGGGCCCAGAATTTGGCAGAAGTCTACAAGTACGAGGCATGCCTCGACGCATTTCCCGTTCCACAAAGAGCCTGTGTTCCTGAGCCAGTGGGCACAGGGGAGCAGGGTAGATGATGCGAGACCAGCTTTCTAGCCACCCATCAGAGCTGGGAGCTCAGGGTTCACGTTGGACCCGGCTGTACCTAGCTGCCAGCACTGCCCCCATTTGCATAGCCATAGTCTAAACTTTGTCTAGAACTGGATGCTTGGCCTGTCTTAAGACCAGGGCAGGGCAGTGTCCTCTTCATGTCTGCCCTACCTTGTCCCCTGCAGGGACCTTTGCTATCATGTCTGTGATGGTGGGCAGCGTGACAGAATCCATGGTCCTGGATGAGGACTTCCGGCAGGCCACAAACTCCACCATCGATGATGCCCGTGTGCAGCTGGCCTCCACGCTTAGTGTCCTGGTGGGCCTCTTCCAGGTGTGGAGCAGTTAGGAGTATGTGCCCCCACGCCATTCCCTGGGCAGATGCCTGTCACCGTCCTCCTGCCCTTCCTCTTCACATGTCCCCTCTGATCCCACTTGTCCTGGTCCACCCCTACCTTCCTTGACTGTCCCTGGCCACCCCACAGGTGGCACTGGGCCTGGTGCAGTTTGGCTTTGTGGTCAACTACCTGTCTGAGCCACTTGTGCGCAGCTACACCACAGCTGCATCTATCCAGGTCTTCATCTCACAGCTCAAGTATGTGTTCGGCCTCCAGCTGAGCAGCCGGTCAGGGCCCCTGTCTCTCATTGAGGTGAGTGAGTGTGGCAGTGGGCTAGGGAGGTGTGCCCATGTCCTTGAGTGCTGCCTGTGACCGCACCTCTCCTCAGACTTTCTTGGAGGTCTGCCGGAAGCTGCCCGAGAGTGTGGTTGGTACCGTGGTCACTGCAGTTGTGGCCGGTGTGGCGCTCGTGATGGTGAAGATATTGAATGAGAAGCTGCATCGGTGTCTGCCTCTGCCAATACCTGGGGAGCTGCTCACGGTTCGCATGCCAGGGAGTGGGGGAGGGGGCAAGTGAGGATGGACCCTGACCATGTAGGCAGCCTCCAGATTTTAGAGGGCCAGCTGCTGTGGCCACTGTGAGGGCTCCTGGGTACTGAGGTGAGCACAGCAGAAAGCCCCCATTTGGCTTCTTCCCATCCGACAGCATCTTTCCCCAAATAGTAGTGCCTCTCTTCCCTCTCAAGAACTCCTTACACGCTGGGTGTGGTGGCACACACCTATAATCCCAGCACTTGGGAGGCTGAGGCAGGAGGATCACTGCAAGTTTGAGGCCAGCCTGGGCTACAAAGTGAGTTCAAGGCCAGCCTGAACTGTGGAAGCAAAACCCTATCTCAAAAACACAAAAATAAATAAATAAATAAAAAATACTCCTTATGGGGCCCATGAGAAGGTTCAGCAGCTTAAGCACCTGCCTGGCAAGCGCGAGGTCCTGAGGTCGACCCCCGGTACCCCCCCAAAAAAAAAAAATACTCCTTACTCCTTGGAAGGTTTTGCCTCAGTGTCTTCCTCTTCTCCTCCAAAATGGCTTGTCTGTCTCCCTGATAACGTTGGCATCTCCCTCCCCTGGCTATATCCTCTTCCCACAGCTCATTGCAGCCACAGGTATCTCCTATGGTGTCAACCTGAAAGGCAGGTTTGACGTGGACGTCGTGGGCACCATCCCCACAGGGTGAGCTCCGGCCTCGGCCAGGCCAGGGTGGGTCGGTGAGCCGAGACCAGGATGGTCCTTCAACCTCACACATGCTTCTCCCAGGCTGGTCGCCCCCATGTTACCCAACCCCCAGCTGTTTGCAAAGCTGGTGGGAAATGCCTTCGCCATCGCTGTGGTCGGGTTCGCCATTGCCATCTCACTGGGGAAGATCTTCGCCCTGAGACACGGCTACCGGGTGGACAGCAACCAGGTCTAGACGGTGTGGGACGTGGAGGGGACATCCTGCAGAGGCTCCAGCCAATCGCAGGAGGGAGCATCAGGCTGGGCACAGGGATTGTGAGGGGAAAACAGGATGCGGGGATAGCAGTCCAGTCTCAGAGGCTGTTGTAGGGATGGGGGTTGATGGCACATCTGCCTGGACACAGTGGGATGGCAGCCGGCACCTCTAGCAAGCCTCCTCAAACCCACACTCCCCCACCAGGAGCTGGTGGCCCTCGGCCTCAGTAACTTCATCGGGGGCTTCTTCCAGTGCTTCCCTGTGAGCTGCTCCATGTCCCGGAGCCTGGTACAGGAGACCACCGGGGGCAACACGCAGGTGGGCCGCGGGCGTGGGCGGAGAGGTGTGTTCCCATCTGTGTGCACCCTGCTTTGCCAGTGGTGCCACTCTTTTTGGCCCTTCCCCTCAGGTTGCCGGAGCAGTCTCTTCCCTCTTCATCCTCCTTATCATCCTCAAACTTGGGGAACTCTTCCAAGACCTGCCCAAGGTGAGCCCAGCCTCCTGCACCAGGCTTCAGGGCCTTGGCCAGGCTAGGGGTTCTGGTCAGTCTGTATGGTCTTAGTGACGTGAAGAAAGGGAGACAAGGCCGTGCCCTGGTTTTCAAGGTTGAAATCTTTGGGGTGAAATCTGGAGTCCAGGGTCAGGGATTAGAACTTCTCAGAGTCAGATCCAGGTTGTGCAGGTTGGAGTGGTTAGTCTGGGTCATGCCTGTGTGGTTGAGCCTGGCAGCATCTGGACACCGCTCAGCAGCCCTGATGATATTCTTCCTACCCCAGGCAGTGCTGGCAGCCACCATTATCGTGAACCTGAAGGGCATGTTGAAGCAATTCACTGACATTTGCTCCCTCTGGAAGGCAAATCGAGTTGACCTGGTGAGAGGCCTGGGAACTCAGGGCGGATGGGTGGCCTTCAGCCTGATGGCCCGTTTAGACCCTTTGACCCCTGGTGCTCTGTTCGCAGCTTATCTGGCTGGTGACCTTTGTGGCCACCATCCTGTTGAACCTGGATCTCGGCCTGGCAGTTGCGATAGCCTTCTCCCTGCTACTCGTGGTGGTCCGAACGCAGCTGTGAGTCACACCTTTCACTTCTTCCATCTCCAGCCAGTGAGGGTATAGGGGCCATGCTGGCTTCTCCAGCTGCCCCCACATCTGGGGCAGGTCCTTAGTGTGCCTTTATGGCTTCCTTTGTTTGCCTCCTCCACAGGCCCCGCTACTCCATCCTGGGGCAGGTGCCAGACACGGACATTTACAGAGATGTGGCAGAGTACTCAGAGGTGTGCGGCAGGGGCCGAGGAGAGGCTGTGGGTGGGGTGTGACAGGCAGAGTGGGTCCTTGTCAATCCCTCCACTGTAGCAAGGGCACTGGGGACTGAGAACACTTTGGCTTTGGTCCTTAGGATTTCAATGTAGGAGGAGCTGGCAAGGCACAGAGAGAGAAAGAGACAGAGAGAGAGAGAGAGAGAGAGAGAGAGAGAGAGAGAGAGAGAGAGATGGGATAGAGATGGGTCTGGGGAACTGGGGAGGCTCAGTCTTGGAGCCAGCAGCCCTGGATCAGGAATACTGGGTGGCAGGGTTCTGGGGTATAAGATGTAGGGGAGGCTGGTTCTTGGTCTGGTCAGTGGGCTCCTAAGTCCCCAATTGGTTCACTTCCTTCGCAGTCTTGTGCCGAATGCACATACAAAGGGGAGGCAGAGTTCTGGAATAAAATAAGCCCCTTCTCCTGGCATAGTCTTGACGGCTGAGGGCATGATGGTTAGAATGAGGGGTGGACCAAGGGGTCCGAGGTGTGAGAGAGGATATAAGAGGAGCGTCCTGGCCGGATGGAGAGGGCACCATGTTTCAGCAGAATCCTAGGCTGCATCCTGAGCAGTGGGATCTGGGAAGGTGGGGTTGGGGTGACAGCTTTGAGGGGTCTTGTTGCCTACAGAAACAGACCACAGGACAGACTGGAGACCCCAGCCGGAGGGCAAAAGCTGCCTGAGTAGTGGCAAAGAGGAAGAGAGGTAGGGAGAGGGCCTGGCTGCCTGTCCAAACAGGACAGGCAGTCAGAATGACCTAGGCTCTTGGCCTGAGCTCCAGGAAGAGAGTGGGGATGGCAGGCATGGTATGCTCTTGGGAGGAGAGGCAGAAGGGGATACAACAGAGGGACAGGATGAAGGAGGGGACAGCTCAGGTCACTACCCCCAGGCCTGCCCATCCCCAGGCCAAGGAAGTCCCTGGCGTGAAGATCTTCCGGTCCTCGGCCACCTTGTACTTTGGCAACGCTGAGCTCTACAGTGATGCACTGAAGCAGAGGGTGAGGCCAGGGTCTCCTAGAGGGTGCCCGAGGGCCCCTAACTTCCCCAGGGTACCCAGTCCCCTCCTCTGATATTTGCCTCTAGTGCGGGGTGGATGTTGACCGTCTCCTGGCCCGGAAGAAGAAGCGGCTGAGGAAGCAGGAGCTGAAGCTGAAGCGACAGCGGAAAGACAAACAGGCAGGGCCCCTTTCAGCTGCTGATTGCTGGGCCGACCCTGCAGCTGCCCGCTGCCCTCTGCCTTGCTGTTGACCCCAGCTGACCTTTGCCCTGACCCCTTCCTCTTGCTTCGCTTTCTCCTGTGCCTCTGCCCTGCTGCTTCCCATCAGCCTGTCTCCCAGCTTCCAGGCTCCTGACTTCTCAGCCCCACTCCTTGGTCTCCCCTTTCTCCCCCAGTCCTCTAGGGCCTGGCCTGGCTCTGCCCCAGGTGGTGTTTTGTCATTCTTGTCTCCTGTTCTGGTGCCACCACGAACCATCACCATCCCCCCATGTCTATGGCTGCTCCCAGCATCGGCCAGAACCCTGCTGCTTTCAGCTTGGCTGCCCTGGGTCCCACAGCATTGGTCCTGGCCCACCTCCCTGTCCAGAGTCAGGAGTGACTCCAGGCCTGCCTGGCATGTTGTCAGATGCAGCTGGGAGAGCTCTTTTCTGTCCCCTCTTCCCCTGTCTAGGCTGCCCCTTCCAGTGGCTCCTCGGTTTCTGTCAGTGTGGACACCAGTGTTGGCGACATCAAGGGCAGCGGTGTGGAGGACTCCAGGGCCAAGGTGAGGCTGGGGTGGGAGGGGAGGCGCAGCAGGAGCCACAGAGACGTGGGTGGCACACATGTCCCGTGAGGAAAGCCTTGGGCCTGGTGGCCGTGGGCTCAAGGATGTTGTGCCGACAGCAGGAGGAAGGGGCGATGGCTCAGATGCTGTGAGAGACCTCGAGTGGTACAGGGCTCTGCCGTGGCGCTCTTGTCTATGATCTCGGGCTTGACGAAGACCTAGCATTTATAGATGCCACGGACCCCACGGTCTGTGCTCACTGGGTGTACGGGGTCGGGGGGCTGCCAAGCTCATTCGGAGATCAGGCAGAATGTCTGTGGCTGTCTGTACACGTGGACACTCGGTCTGCTCGCTTTGCCCCTGGGCCCCACCCATTGTACCCTGAGGATGGAGCATCCTCCCTTCCTGTGCCTCTATTAAGCCTAGGCCCAGGAGGTGACAGAGCAGTATGTGCATATCCGTGTATGCCTTCCTGCGTGTCCTGTGCTGTCCCTCCTGTCTTTGCATACATACACGGCTCCCCCACAGCTGCACCTTCCCGTGTCTTCTGCGTACCCTCATACTGTGGGTTCCACACATGCTCCCATCGCTGACGCTGTGTATCCCTCCAAGATGGGTGCACTGCCTGCCTTTGCACCCTCGTGGGCAGCCCTTCAGCGTGTCTGCCTCCTCTGTAGGCGAGCCCAGAGAACGAGATGGAGGATGTGGCAGTCAGCAGGCAAGAAGATGCCAAGGCCCCAGATGTGTCCACGCTGAAGGCCCTAGGCCTGCCTCGGCCGGGCTTCCACAGTCTCATCTTGGACCTGGGAGCCCTCTCCTTCGTGGACACTGTGTGCATCAAGAGCCTGAAGAATGTAAGGGGCTACGAGCAGGCCACCCCTCCAGGCTCCACTCTGACCCTGTCACTGGCCCTGAGAGCCCTCTGAGTCTTCTGATCCCCCTGAACCCTCTGAGGTCCCCCTTAAAGTCCCTCCCCCAGCCTGCCCAGTTGCCCTCTGAGCCCAGCCCCTTTTCTGTTGCAGATTTTCCGTGACTTTCGTGAGATCGAGGTGGAAGTGTATATCGCAGCCTGCCACAGTGCGTTGGCTGGGGCCCACAGGAGCAGTCCAGGAAGAGGGTGGGATTCTTTTGGCCAGGCGGTTTGCCAGGCAGCACAGAGAGAAAGAAGCCGGAGGTCAGAGGTGTCCTGGGAGGCAGGAGTGACTGGTGTCCAGCTGTAGCCCCAGGGGTGACGGGTGCATTCCGGGGTCCCTGGGGGTTGGTGTTCCTGGTGGGCCTGAGAGTCAGGGAAGATCTCCTCGCCTGCAGGCCCCGTGGTCACCCAGCTTGAGGCTGGGCACTTCTTCGACGCATCCATCACTAAGCAGCATCTCTTCGTCTCTGTCCATGACGCTGTGACCTTTGCCCTCCAACACTCAAGGTCTGGCCCCAACAGCCCTGTTTTGGTGAGCTGACTTCTGGCCCGTGAGCTGTTTCTTGTTAATCTGTTGCATGTCCCTGCGCTGACCCCACTTGCAGGAAGTTCATCCCATCGACTGTGGCTCTGTTCCCAGTGAACCTGTTGGGCTCCCCACCCCACCCCACCCCAGCCCCACCCTGCCTTTGGATAAGGCTGCTCCTTGGGCAGGGGTTGCAGCTGGCAGGGGAGGGACAGGGTGGGATGTGTCCTTTGGAAACTGACTGGAGGCTCCCCTCCTCTGCCCACTCAGGCCACCAGACTCTGACTGTGCTGCCAGCTGCCCGACACTGCCCACCTCTGGAGGTTGTGATGGAGCACCCTCGAGAAGACCCCACCCGTGGCCATCCAGGTGCCACCCAGGAGTCCCCTCCACGCACACACACACGTAACTCAGGGATGGAGGTCCTGGGACTCCAAGTTCAGTGCTACCAGCCCGGGGCAGGGTGCTATAGTCAGGCTGGCCTTGGCTGGGTGCAGGGAGGAGCCAGTGTGTATTTTCAGGCTCAGGAATAAAGATGTGTCTGCTCCTCCCAGGTTCTGCCGTGGCCAGTCGGGGCTTGGCTGGGTGTTTTGTGATCCACAGCTCTGGCCTATGATCCTTCTCGTGCCTCAGGATAGAAGATGGGGACAGAAACTGGGGGAGATTTGGAGAGGACAGGGCCAGGCAGAGAGTGGGCAGAGCAGGGGAGCTGGAGGCCATCCCCAGGCTCAGGTTTCTCACCAGCCACACACACAGCTTTCAGATCCTGGCTGGAACACGGTTGCAGTTAGAGCTGCTTCTCAGGAATCTTCTGTTCTCAGGGATACCCAGTAGGCGGCATGGCAGGGTGGGTGCCACTGGGCAGTCCGTAGGTATGCGGAGTGGACCCCTAGGACCCCACTGAGGAAGTACAGGAAGAAAATAAGAGTGCCAGGCGTGGTGGCGCATGCCTATAATCTTAGCACTTAGGAGGCGGAGGCAGGAGGACTGCAGTGAGTTTGAGGCCAGCCTGGACTACATCTTGAGCCCTTGTCTCTAAAAGAACAAGTGTGATTAATTGCCTGTTCTTATAATTAGAGCGCTGGGTTTGGCGGAGCACTGTCAGCCAAGAAGCACGTGCTGGTTTCCGCATAAAATGCCAACATCAACTGCTAGGGGGGCTTGGCCCAGCTGATGGGGGGATGTGGGTGGGATGCTAGGATCTTGCTGGGCCTCCGAGTGCGCCTGGTCAGTGAGGAATGGCAGCAGCACTAAGTGAGCAGACACCCAGAAATGCTTAGAGCAGCACAGGGCTCAGATCACCTGCTCAAAACATGTGGGCTTTGCCATTGTCCTGTCTAGGTGGGGCCGGCCCTGTGCTGAGTGCTGGTCTTAGTCCCGACAGAGACAGAGGCTGCCTTGCCCTCCACATCACCCAGGCACTCTTGCCCAGTCCTATTTTTATCATGGCCCATGCTGGTGCCTGGCACTGTATTTATAAAGCACCCATCCCCCCGCCAGAACCTCAGAGCTTTGTCTGCCCTGTCACGTTGCTTTCTGGCACCAGGAACAGGCGCTCAGTAAGTATTGGTTCAATGAGACCTGGAGGCTAGAGTGGGAGGCAGACCTCAAACAAGGAATCCCAGAGAGGCAGAGGAAAAAATGCAGGGTCACTTTAGAGAGAAGGGACTCTGTTACCCAATGTGGTCATGGGACAGAGGATCAGGGAGGTGGTGACACTTGAATGGAAACTCCAGCTGTGAGAAAGTGACTTTCTAGGAGGGCTAGCAGGAACCTCCAGGCTTTGCTTATTTGTATGAATGTATTTTTTAAGTGCCAGAGATTGACCTGGGGCCTTTGCACTAAGCGATAGCCCAGACCGTTTTTTCCTTGAGACAGGGTCTCACTGTGTAGTTCAGCTTGGTCTTGAACTCAATGTGTAGCCCAAGCTGGCCTTGAACTCTGTGGCAGTCCTCCTGCGTCAGCCTCCCGAGTGCTGGAATTACAGGTGTGCACCACCACGTCTTGCTCTTTTTTATTTTTAAATTTTGAGACAGGGTCCTGCTAAGTTGTCCAGGCTGGGCGTGAGCCTGAGATCTGTGCCTCAGTCTCCTGAGTGTTGGGCTCCGGGCATGTGCTGCCTTGCCTGGCCCTTTGGCTTTTTGCTGATGGTGAGGGGAGCCACTGTTTCAAGCGCTGATTCTGTGCAAGGTGGCCCCAGGGGCTGGGCCAGGTGTCAGGCTGTGGAGCAGCTCAGGTGTCCCCTGCTTGACAGGCCTGGAGGGTGCTGCCCTGGTGCAGAGCAGCGGGCTCTGGGGGTCACAGTGTTGTGTTAGGTTTTCGGGTGGATAAGGGTGAGGAAGAGGTGGAGGAATGAAGCACTCCTTCAGGACCCCGACCTTCTGTTCTTCCCCAGCCCTGGAACTCAGCCCCTGGCTCCCCTTTTCTGGCCAGGCCTGCTCAGGAAGGCCCTGGGCCCAGCTGGAACCTGTGGCCTCAGAGCAGGCCTGCTCTTGGGGGAGGGGTGTTTGTTTGTTGCCAAGCGCCCGGGTTCCGGCCTCTGGCAGTGGCCGCAAACATGCTGCGGGCATTGTCCCTACTTTTCTTGCTGCTCCTGCTGGCAAAGCCTCCTCCTACCCTCGCCTGGTCACGGCCCGTGTGGTACCAGGTGCAGCTGGACTTATACCCCTTCTGGTACCAGCCAAACATCCTGAATGCCAGTGGGGGCACCCCAGGCTGTCCCGGCTATTGGACAGGCCAGGGAATGAATCGCTTCTACCGCGTGGCTGGGGTCATGATCACCACCACCATGACGCTAGTGATGGGTCATGCGATGCTACAGCGGTGGCGTTCACAGGTGACCACGGGTGGGGGGCACAGAACGCCTGTCCTTAGTACCTGACTCCACTCACGTCCATTGGGCCCATAGCCTCCGCCCAGCCCTTTCCAGCGGCCTATCTGTGGCCCTGTGCACCTCCTGTCCCCGTGCCTGACCTCTCCCTACCCTGCACCTTATTGTCCCTATATCTGGCCACAGGTCTCGATGACTACAAGCCGTCCATTCCCAACCAATCCCCACAGATGTCTGACTCCTCCAGCACCCCCTTTAATACCCCGTTCCTCATCCAGCCCCATGGGCTGTGTGACTGCCCTAGCCATGGCAAGCCCTCAGTGCTCGTCACCCAAAGTCTCCTTTCCCAACCCTTTGGCACTGCCCTGTAGCCCACACTCTTCCACTAGCTCTGTTGCTGCCCCTTGCCACCCCCTCCACTCACTCCCATCTCTTTGTCCTATTCTCAGCACCCGCGGGTGACCACTAGCCCGTCTGGACCCTGGAAACGGCGGGCTCCAATCTCAGACCGCACCCTCCTCCTCAGGGTCCTTCACATGCTGGATGCCCTCCTGCTCCACATAGAGGGCCATCTGCAACACTTAGCCACCACCCAGCCACTGCTGGGTGGTGCCAATAAATGAGACTTCCACCCCAGCCGGGTGACCTGACGCCTGTGTCTCTTTGTCTGGTAGCCAGGCGCAGGGAGCGGGGTGGCCTGGGACCCTGTTCTTTCTGGGCCTGTTGGGGCCCTGTGGCCCTTTCCAGGCTTGGAGCTAGTGAGCCCATTGAGGATTTGGTGCATGGGTGGGCAGTGGGCCTAGGCCGGCCCCTCACCCCATCAACTGCCCTTCCCTCCCCAAGGATCCCACCTGCACACACTGCCCCTTCTCTAGCCCACCCAGTGGGGGGGACCTTTGGTGAGGGGGAGAAGACCCAACCAGTAGAGCAGGAAAGGGAGTCCCACCAGGGCCACCAGAGGAGGCAACAACATGCTGAGTTCTGTGGAGGACTGTGGGTACAACGGGGGAGGCCACAGGCAGAGCCAAGGCCATGGGCCGTGTTTGGTCCTCTGTCACATTGGCAAGGCGGGCAGGGGTCATCTGTGAAGGGCCTTGCGTGCCAGCTGAGGGTCTCAGGATCTTGTGTGCATGTGGTGTGCCGAGCAAAGGTCTGGTCCCAAGAGGAGCAGGGGACAGTGATGAGGCTGGGAGCAGAGCCCTAAGAGTCTAGATGGAGACCGAGAATCCTGGGCCCCAGTCCCTGTGTGGTGACACCCACTGTTCCCACCACCTCAGAGGCTGATGGGGAGCTGACCTCGTGATGTTAGTTCTGCACCAAAACCAGCTGGCTCTGGTTTCCTTCTGCCCCAGCCTTGCCAGGCCCTCCCCAAAGGGGGTCACTGCTCTGCGTCCCCAGCTCCTTGGCTCCTTCCCAGGACTCCACTTCCCTCTCAGCTCAGGTCCAACAGCCCAGCATGGAGCCAGGTTCAGACTTGCCTGTATCAGTCAGTGTTTTACTGGAGAAACAGACGTAACAAGATATACAAATGGATAAGAATTTACAAGACTGGCTTACGGCAGTCAGCCACAGAGTCGGACAAGGAAGCGTGCAGAGGGTGTCTGCACACTGGAGGCCGAAGGGTTCAGTCCGAGGTCTGGAGCTCACTGCAGTGCCCCGTGCAAGTCCGTATCAGGAGGCCGATGGGTCTGCGATGGAAGCCGAAGAGTGTGCGCTGGAAGCCGGGAGATGACGTCCGAGCTGAAGGGGAGGATGGGAGCTCCTCTGAAGACCAGAAGCAGATCCGTCCTTCCTCACCTCCCCTTTATACCATCCAGGCGTTGAGCTGCCCTAGGGTGGGTCTCCTACACCATAGGGTGTGGAATTGCTGAGCCGATTTAGTTAAGCTTCTAAACTTTTCAACTTGACACAGTCGATCCACCGTCACATGCCCTGATGCCTGAATGGCACTTGTTCCGTGGGCCCGAAAGGAGTGACCTCCCCAGAGAGGCCCTCGCCGCTTTCCTCCCCTCCACCATAGGTGACCCAAGTTGAGTTGGGCCTGAAGCACAGGCACCTGTAGGACACCTGTTTTAGAAGAACACGTTACAAATTCAAAAGTAGAAGCAGAGGTGGATTAAATACAATGAGAACAGAGCTGGACAGTGTAGCTCGGTAGCATGGGTGAGGCCTTGGGTTTTCTCCCCAGCATGCAAAAAGAAAAGGCAAAATAATAAGAGCTGAGTGTGTGGTGCACACCTGAAGTCCCAGCCTCTCAGGAAGCTGAACCAGAAGGATCGCAAGTTGAAGGCCAGCCTGGGAGGCTTACCAAGGCTGTGCTTGTCTCAAAACAAACCAAGTACATAAAAGAGCCTGGGGACGTGGCTCGGTGAAGGTGTGCCCCTGGGTTCAGTGCCCAGTACAGTACTGGGGGAAGAAAGATGGTGGGGGGATCATAACAAAAAGTGGACAAATATTACAATAGTAAATCCGGAAAAATAACACTTATGGAAGTACTGACACATTCCTGTAATTACCCCCCCCACACACACACACTTTCTGGCTTCTTACTCTTATGGTCTGTACAGAAAATAGAGATTTTAGCTGGGCATGGTAGTGCATGCTTGGAATCCCAGCACTTGGGAGGCAGAGGCAGGAGGATCACTGTGAGTTCGAGGTCACCCTGGGCTACATAGTTTAAGACCAGTGTGAACTACATAGTGAGTCCCTGTTTCAAAAAAAAAAAAAAAAAAAAAAGGACAAATCAAGGTATATCATGTACAGGTACAAATTCCCTATGACGAATGTGATCGTTGTATATACCTGAATTGTACCAATAAAGTTAATTAAATTAAAAAAAGATTTTATGGGGCTTTTGGGGGGGTATTTTTCATATTGAGAATAGAAAAATAATTCAGTCTTCTTTTTATAATATTTATTGAAATTTGTGCTCTAATTTTTTTTTATGTGGGTACCGGGAGTCGAACTCAGGACCTCGTGCTTGCGCCACTGAGCGATATCACCGGCCCCCTTTTTTCCTTTATGTGGGTACTGGGAGTCAAACTCAGAACCTCATGCTTGCCAGGCAGGCGCTTACGCCGCTGAGCCATCTCACCAGCCCTGTGTTCTAATTATTAACAGTTTAGGAAAGTTATTTTTACTTCCTCACCTGTCTTGGTAAATTGCCCAGGCTGGCCTTGAACTTGCAATCCTCCTGCCTCAGCCCTCCAAATAGCTAGAATTACAGGTAAGCGCCACTGCACTGGCTCAGATGATCTTAATTTTTCAAGTTTTATGAAAATACTTTCCCCTCTGGACAAACCCTGTGAGGCTCCTCTCAGGGCCTGACAGTGAAGGGCACTGAAGGTTGAGCTCCTCCAGCCTATTGTTAGGTCCACCTCTGCACTCTGCAAGGTGCAATGAGCGCCAGCTGTTTGCGTGCCCTCTATCGTGATGTGAGCGTACACCAGTGGACGCAGTAGGCCTGCCCCCCACACAGAGGGGAGAGGTGGTGGTGAACAGACTTGAAAAGACAATGACAGGACTGCGGGGACCTGAAGGACGAGTGACCAGGGGAGGGGAGGGAGCTCCAGTCAGAAGGACGAGCAGACACCAGTGCCAGGTGGGAGACGCAGCATAACCTGTTCCTGGAGCCACGAGGGGCTCAGGATTTCAGGGCAAAGGTGTTCCAGAGAGCAGAAGGGACGGGGCTGGGGAGGGACAAGTGGGTGACTCCTAGAGAGGGTGTGGTGGGCGGAATAATAAATATATAAATATGTCCATGTCCTGATCCCTGGAACCTGCGAATGTGCCCCCACATGTGGCAGAAGGAACTTTGCAGATGGCATTAGGGAGAAGGAATTTAAATGGGGAGATCATTATGGACGATGCTGTGGGCCCGGTGTAATTCCAGGAGTGCCGAGAAAGCAGAGCAGGAGGCCAGAGCTGGTCAGAGACTCAGAGTGAGACTCGCTTGACCTCCGCGTACGGCTGAGCACCAGGAAACTCAGGCGGTCTCTGGAGGCAGGGAACAACCCTCAGGCGGCAGGCGGCCCGGAAACAGGAGCCCCGTCCTCCAACCAGCAGGAACTGAATTCTGCCGACTTCCTTAATGTCCCCTAGGACCTCTGGAAAGGGACGAAGCCCTGCCAACGCCTGGAGTTCAGCCCCATGAAACCTATGTTGGACTTCCGGCACACAGAGTGGTGATAAATTTGTGCTGTTCTAAGTCACTAAGCTTGTGGGAATTGTGTGTGTGTGTGTGTGTGTGTGTGTGTGTGTGTGTGTGTGGTACTTGGGATCGAATCCACAGCCACGTACATTCTAGGTGAGCACTGTACCACTGAGCTACACCCCAGCCCAGGGACAATTTGTTATTACAGCAGTAGGAAATTAATGATGTGCATACCAAGAATGAAGCACTGCCATAACAAATACCAAAAATGTGGAATTGACCTTGGAATTGGGCAGTGGCCAGAGACTGCCCAATAGAAGACTATTGAGAAGCATAACAGAAAAAGTCAAGATTAAGCTGGGTGTGGTACACTCAGGGAGGCTGAGGCAGGAGGGTTACAAATTTGAGCCTTGCCTGGGCAACTCAGTGAGACCCTATCTCAAAATAAAATATAAAAAAGGTCTAGAGGTGTAGCTCAGTGGCAGAGTGCCCCTGGGTTCAATCCCACAGTACTGGAAAAAAACAAAATGAAACAAACAAACAAAAAACAACCTAAATCTGCTTTCAGTCAACCTTTAGGGGAAATCTGAACTTTAAGGATGGTCTGGTGAAGGCTTAGAAGGAAATGAAGAATATGTTTTTGGAACCTGGAAAGAAAAGAAAAGAATCCTTGATTCACAGGAAGCTTGGAGGAATTGTATCTCATAGTAGAGTGAAAAGCAGAACTTGTAAATTATGAACTTGGACACAAAGCAGCAGAGATTCCTAAGCAAAATGTCAAAGGTACAGCCTGGTGTCTTCTTGCTATTCAGGGAGAGTGTAAGGACAGGGAAGTAAATTGAGGAAGAATTGTCAGGCAAAATGAGGTCTGGACTTGTTATTGAAACTTCTCAGCCAACTGTTCAGAAAAGCACTTTACTCTGAATGTTAGAGTTGATATGATTTTGATAGTCATATTTTTCTTTGTGGTTGATAAAGTATTTGTAGAAATAATATAGTAGAAGGGTGTGATCTTTTAGGGCAGTAGGTTGGGGAGCTGTAGTTTGCAGAAACTACCTGCAGCAATTTTTGTGAAACTCAAAGCCTCATTGAACACTTGCAGCATGCAGGACAGAGTCTGAGGAGGAGGCCGGCAGGCTTTAGGATATCTCATTATTTCCTATCATTTCAACACTTGGGCTAAATTGGCTTTCCCGTCACAAGGAGTTTAAAGAGACAGTACTTCCTTCTCTTCCTTTTGGCAACCTGACATTTAAGAAAATCTTTGGGCCGGTGAGACGGCTCAGCGGCTTAAGCGCCTGCCTTGCAAGCGCGAAGGCCCGAGTTCGACTCCCGGAACCCACATACGAAAAAGGGGCCGGTGATATCGCTCAGTGGCACGGGCGCCTGCTGGCGCGCGAGGTCCTGAGGTCGTCCCCCCGGTACCCACAAAAAAAAAAAAAAAAAAAAAAGAAAATCTTTGTCAGATCATTGACTGATCTCAGAGACAATGGAACAGAAATTTTGGTGATCACACGCAACAAAGAATATACACTGCAAAATAGTATGGAAGAGCTACAAACAAGTGGCCCCAGGTTTTAGTAAATAGAAGTCAGCAGCCTTTGAGAAATGGGGTACTTGGATTTCCAGAGGTGACACACGTAATACTCATAATTCCAGTTCTGAAAATATTAATAGAAAGATAGAAATTTTGAGAGAGAGAGAGAGAGAGAGAGAGAGAGAGAGAGAGAGAGAGAAATTCTAGAGCTGGAGTGAAATCATTGAGATGAAAATTTTTCTAGAAGGTTCAACAGCAGATTGGAACAGGCAGTTCGACTCCCGGTACCTGCATATAAAAAAAACAAAAAACAAAAAACACAAGACCTCACATTCAGCCAAGATGCAGTGTGGCAAGGTCAGGCCTCTCCTGTAGGGACTGGGGAGGTTGTCCGTTTTCACTGGTGAGAATGGCCTGAGCTGTGCTGTGGGGCAGGGCATCGGAGGTGTATGATATACAAGTCATGGGGCATAGCCCATTGTCCTGCTAAACTTGAACTGGGAAAACAAATAAGGGCTAAATACCAAATGTGATGAAAGATATGAATATACACATCCAAGAAGATCACAGAACTCCATGCAAGATAAACTCGAAGAGAAACATTGACACACATTAAAGTCAGACTGAAATTGTCAAAACCCAAAGACAAAAAAATTTTGAAAGCAATAGGAGAGAAGTTACTTGTTAGGTACAGGAATTCTTTTTTTTTTTAATTTTTAAATATTTATTATAGTAAGAGATATATTGCCATTCATCCCCCCCCTGCCAAGTATTCCATCACTCTTGGATATGTACAGGAATTCTAAATAAGATTAATAGCTGATTTCAGAAACTAGGTATGGAGGCCTGAAGGCATAGGAATGACATAGTTAAAACTCTGGGGCCGGTGAGATGGCTCAGCGGCATAAGCGCCTGCCTGGCAAGTGCGAGGGCCCGAGTTCGACTCCCGGAACCCACATACGAGAAAAGGGCCGGTGATATCGTTCAGCGGCACTGGCACCTGATGGCGCACGAGGTCCTGAGGTCGACCCCCGGTACCCACAAAAAATAAATAAATAAAATAAAATAAAATAAAATAAAATAAAATTCTGAAGGAAAAAAAATGTTAACCAAAACTTTTATCTATAGCAAAACCTATAGGTTCACATGTACAGTCTCAGCACTCTGGGAGGCTGAGGCAGAAGGATCACAAGTTCAAGCTTAGCTTGGACAACTTAGTGAGACCCTGTCTCAAAATAATACTAGTAACAATAATAATAATAGTAATAAAATAATGGGCTGGGGATGTGAGACCTTGGGTTCAATCGTCAGTACCACAAAAAACAAAACAGGCTGGGAATATACCTCAGTGGTAAAGTGCTTGCCTAGCATATATGAGGCCCTGGGTTCAATACTCAGCGCCAAAACAGAACAAAACAAAACAATCATAGTTTGTATCCAGGTGGAGGTACACACCCACAATGCCAGCTACTTGAAAGGCTGAGTCAGAAGATTGGTTGAATCCAGGAGTTCAAGAACAGACTGTACAACATAGGGAAAGCGCATAACAAAAAAACAAAAACAAAATCCCACTCGAGAGGCTGAGGCAGGAAGATTGCCACAAGTTTGAGGCCAGCTTGGACTACATAGTGAGTTCAAGGTCAGCCTGAACTACATTGCAAGACCCTGTCTCAAAAATAACTAGATTAAAAAAAAATAAAAATAAAGAAAATAAATAAGTAAACAGTACCAGGAAACAGGATATCCACCTGCAAGAGAATGAAGTTCAGGGCTTAGTGCTAGAAAAACTGCATAGCATGTGCAAGGCCCCGGGTTCAATATCCAGCACAGGGAAAAAGAAAGAATGAATTTGGACCTCTACGTTACATCATACACAAAATTAACTCAAGATGGAACAAAAGCTTACATTTAAGAACTAAATTAAATTTAAAACTCTTAGAAGAAAATATAGGTAAAAATCCTCATAATCTTGAAGAAGGCAATGATTTCATATGATACAAAACAGGTAATGAAAGAAAAATACCTTCATTGGACTTCATTAAAACAAAACAAAAAAGGAATGTAAAAATTATGTACTGCAAACATATACAAAAGAAAAAGAAAAAGGAAAGGGATCAAAGGATGGGAGAGGGAGGAGGAAAGGAAGGGAAAGGGGATGATAAAAGGCATTAAGATGTGTTATGGGGCCGGTGAGATGGTTCAGCGGCGTAAGCGCCTGCCTGGCAAGCACAAGGTCCTGAGTTTGACTCCCCGTACCCACATTAAAAAAAAAAAAAAAAAAAAAAGATGTGTTATGTACATGTACCAACTCCACACAAAGAATGTAAATATTATGTACTGCACACAGGTAGTAATAAACTAAAATATTAAAAAATAAAATTATGCCTTAAGTTATATTGAAGAAAAGAAAAACTTTAGTATAGCAAAAGACCCTGTCAAGAGTTAAAAAAAAACAAAAACAAAAACCAAACCAAACCAAACAAACAAACAAACAAAAAACCCAGCCAACAAGCTAGGCGTGGTGCCACAGGTCTGTAATCCCAGCACGCTGGGAGAGTGGAGCAGGAGGATTACAAGTTTAAGCCCTGCCTGGGTGATTTGTGAGACCCTGTCTCAATATAAAAAATAAAATAATAAAAGCCCGGGGATATAGCTCAGTGGTACAATGCATTGTCTCATATGTGTGAGGCCCTGGGTTTGATCCCCAGCAATGGAAAAAAACAGTAATGAATTTCTGGTACCTGTTATAACATGGATGGACCTTGGAGACATGATGCTAAATGAAATTAGCCAGACACAAAAGGACAAATATTTTATGATTCCACTTATGTGAGGTACCTGGACTAGACAAGTTCGTAGAAACAGAAAGTAGATTAATAGCAACTAAGGTGGTGTGGTGGGGAGTGGGGAGAGAAAATGCAGAATAATTGCTTAATGATTCCAAAATTTCTATTTGGGGTGATAGAAAAGCTTTGGAAATAGATGGTGGGGATGGTTGCCCAACATCATTGTGAATGTAATTAATGCCACTGAATTGTACCTTGAAAATGGTTATGATGGTAAATTTGATTATGTATGTTTTACCACAATAAAACAGTACAAAAAAAGGAATGAAATTCATACACTTGCTGAACCATGGGTAAACCTTGAGGCCTTTCGTTGTGTTAAGTGAAATGAGCCGGATGTAAAAGCACAAATAATGAATGATTCCACTTGCGTGAGGTAGAATATGCAGTCATAAATGTCGGAAGCAGCAAAGAGGCCTTGGGGGGCTGGGGAGGAGGGAATGAGTCAGTGCCTAATGAGTACAGAGTTTCCCCAGAACTCTCCAGAAATAGATAGGGAAAACGGTTATGCAACATGGTCAGCATACTTAATGTCCCTGAACTATGCACCGATTCATAATGTTTCGTGTATATTTTAGTATCTTTTTAAAAGGAAAATTTAAAATGATAGCAAAAGAAAACTCTAGCAAAATAAATAGAAGCATGTGTCAAATAAATATCGAGCCCTCCCTGCCAGAGCACAGCACAGAGATTAGGATCTCTGACCTGATAAAAAGGGGCTGAGAAATGGAAGGAGAAATGGAAGGGTGGGTTCATGCTGTAATCCCAGCACTCAGGAGGCTGAGGCAGGAGGGTCACAGTGAGTTCAAGGCCAGCCTGAACTACATAGTGAGACACTGTCTCAAAATCAAATAATAAAATAAAATAAAATAAAATATAAGGGAGGGGGATGTAATTCACTGCAAAGGCCTAGCTCTATAGTACCACCCCACCCCCCAAAAAGGAAAAGGAATCTTGTGAAGACGTGGGTTGCAAAATGCAATTTGCAATTTAGAGGGGGAAAAGGATATTTTGAACTCACCTCATGCCATATATGAAGTAAATCCCAGAAGACCAGTGAGTCACCAAAGACTTGCCAAACAAACCATTGATTGCAATGGCATTGACCTCAGTTTTACCCTGCTGTGCTTTGCGAATGCTTGATGTGTTTCTTCTGGTGTGGAGGGGACTTGACCTTTCAGTAATAGTTTTTTGAAACACACCCTTCCCTGGAGTCTACAGTGTCACATCAGCTGACTGTCCCAAACATCACTGGGCCTTCCCTTCTCGCCCCAGGGTTGCAGTGCTGTGGGGTGGGTGGGGAGGTGGCCAGGTTTACAGTTACCTGGGGCAGGTGTGGGACGCCTCTAATTGCAGCTAGCGGAAGGCTGAGGTGGAGGATTGTTTGAGTCTGGGAGTTTGGGACCAGCCTGGGCAATCTAGTGAGATCCTTGTCTCAAAAAAGTAGGGGGAGGTGAGGGGAGCAGGACTTGCTGAAGGACTGGGGGGGATTTGGAGAGCAAGGAGGCTGGGTAACTCCTAGGTTCTTTTTTTTTTTTTAACGTGGGTACCAGGAGTCGACCTCAGGACCTTGCCCTTGCCGGGCAAGCGCTTGTGCCACTGAGGGATATCACTGGCCCTTTTTTCCTTTATGTGGGTACCGGGAGTCGAACTCAGGACCTTGCACTTGCCATGCAGGCGCTTATGCTGCTGAGCCATCTCACCAGCCCGCTCCTAGGTTCTTAACCTGAGCAATCGCACCAGTGGAAGTGCCATTTACTGAGAGACGGCAATGACGGGGGCCAGAGGTTTGGGAGGCCAAGGAAAGAGTTCCACATTAGCCATGCTCTGTTTAGGACACCACGGCATGTAGGGAGAAGCCGGGGGATGCTGGGTCAGGCTGTATAGGACAGGAGGTGGGACAGGCGCACGGTGGGCTTGTGAACCTGGAACATGAAGAAAAGGTGCTCACCAGGGGAGATTTGGCCTATCAGTCGCATTAGAGAAGGTTGCCTGTGGAGTTAGCAATGTGGCACTGGTTGGTTATTTTGACAGGTGTGTGTGCACATGTGTGCAGAGAGAGAGACCGAGATTCTTCCCCTTACCAGACTACATTTTTTCCCCCTCAAAGTCCTCTTAAAACCTAAAATGCTGGGGGTTTTTTGAGTGCTGGGATTACAGGTGTGTGCCACCACTCTGGGCTGGATTTTGTTTGTTTGTTTTCGTCCAGTACTGGGTATTGAACTGAAGGGCGTTCTACCACTCATTTGAACTTGCAGTCGTCCTGCCCCAGCCTCTCATGTGATGGAGCTATAGGCAGCGGAATTTGGTAAGGGCTCTATTTTTATAGTTCTCGGAAGATCCTTTACTACTGTGATATTCCATATAACCAATCACTACGACATCTATTCCCCTCCCTCCATCTTTATCGTTACTGGAGATTGAAGCTAGGGCTTTATACACACAGGCAAGTGTTCAACCACTGAGTTACATCTCCATCCCTTTTTAAATTTCATTTTGAGACAGGAGTTCACTAAGTTGCCCAGGCTAGCCTTGAACTTGTGATCCTCCTGTCTCAGCCTCCCTATGAGCTGGGATTTCAGGCACGCCCTATGCCCATTGTCAGGCCTGCAATGGCCTGACATTGACCTGACAGAGATCTGGGCTGCCCACTACAAACAATAGACTCCCCACTCTAAATGTTAGGTAAATGGAGGCATGAGGCAATACCTGGAAACCAAGGCTGTGGGAAAGATCAGCTTTTATTTACCTACATACAGGCAGGCTGACATTGGAGTGATATCAGCAGCTATCTGGAGGGGAGGCTAACTATTTAGAGTGGGGGTCACAGTATCAGAGGATCCGGATGAAATGTTTGAAGTCAAAATTGCAGAGACAATCAGTCCAGGTGTGTAGACAGAACTGGTGCCAAGACGACTTTAAGTCCAGTCCTAAGTTCCCGTATGGCCTTTGATTCTTATTTGCAGAGGGCAAACCATTGTCAATAGCGGAGAGTCAGCCCAGCATGGTGGCCCACGCCTGTAATCCCAGCACATGGGAGGCTGAGGCAGAAGGATCACTGGGAGCTCAAGGCCAGCCTGAACTGCATAGTGAGACCCTATCTAAAAAAAAAAAGAAAGAAAAGAAGAAAGAAAGGGAAAGAAAACTGTTCTAAAAACTAAATTTGAGGCTGGGGATATAGCTTAGCAAGCACAAGGTCCTGAGTTCTATTTCCGGTACCAAAACCACCCCCCAAAATACAAAAAAACATAAAAACTAAATTTGAGCCTGGCGTGGCGGTGCACAGCTGTAATCCCAGCACTCAGGAGGCTGAGGCAGGAGGATTGAGGCAAGTTCGAGGCCAGCCTGGGCTACATAGTGAGTTCAAGTCCAGTCTGGACTACATAGTGAGACCCTGTCTCCAAAAAAAAAAAAAACAACACTAAACTAAATTTGAGTGGAAAGAGGGACAGACAGTATAGATGATTCTATTTCTCTTACTTTGCTGTCTAAATCATAATTTTAACCCATAAAACAGTCAATACACACCAAACATCTTTTGTCTCATTTTTTTTTTTTTGTGGGTACCGGGGGGTCGACCTCAGGACCTCGCGCTGTCTCATTTTTATATACTCATGTCAGAGTGATTTTTTTGAAAGATCACAAATATAAAAGCAAAACAAAGCATCTACCTCTGTAAAAATTCAGAGGTAGATGCTTTGTTATTTCGAAAATAACACATTTTTGTAAAAATACAGAAGTATTTAAAATAATACAGAAGTGCCAGGTGTGGTGGCGCATACCCGTAATCCTAACACTTGGGAGGCTGAGGCAGGAGGATCGCCATGAGTTCGAGGCCAGCCTGGACTACAAAGCAAGACCCTGTCTCAAAAGAAAATAAATAAATAAATAAATAAGTAATATAGAAGTGTAAAAACGATACCCTCCTTTCCCTTCTCCTTGATCCATTTCCCGGAAGTGACCTTGCTAAAAGTTTACAGTGTGTTAAGTTATGCTGTTTTTTGTTTAGATTTGTTTTCCAAACAAGGAATCCTAGTTCACAAATTTATTTCTAACTTGCTCCTTTTTTTCCCTTAGCAATCTATGATTAACTTTTTTGAGGCCAACCACCTGAATCTACGTTTTTCTTTTTTTTAGGTACTGGGGATTAAACACAGGGCCTCACACATCCCCAACCCTTTGTTTTGTTTTTGTTATTGTTGTTGTTGAGAGGGTTCTCAAGGCTGGCCTTCAACTCTATGTAGACCAGGCTGGTCTGGAACTCGTGATTCTCCTACCTCAGGCTCTGGGAGTGTCACAGGGAAGTAGCTCCCAATCTATTAGAGCCAGATGTGCTGTGTTTGTCTCCCCATACCTAAGAATGGACGCAAGGACAAAGGAGGTTAAGAGTAGGTTTAATAGACAGCTCTTGAGAGACAGAGGGTTCCCGAGAGTGGGTTGCCACTGAGACTTTGTCCAAGGGTATTTCGTACAGCAAAATCACAGCTTGGGTGACTATGGGTCAAACTACAACCAACCTGTAGGGTTACACGTATAATCTCTTGGTTAATATTGATCCAATAGGGAACGGAGGCACAGAGCAAGGTTATATAGCAAGCATCATTAACCCTAGCTTGTCTCTAATTTCTAACATAGAAAGAACAGAGGCATTCCTGGAAAGGGATGGAAGTGCGAGTCAGGGTGTTCTGGTCACCCACCTACGCATCTGATGCCCATCTGGGCCCCCTGGACCAGGTGGTGCTAATCACAGTTCAATCTCAAACTGCTGTTAATCTCTAGGGAGGCGCGCGGGCCCGGCCACTGTCTCCACCTTGAGGCCTGGCCCTCTTCAGATTCGCCGCCAGCCGCAATTTTGATGTCTCATCCTCCGCACTGACTCCCTGGAGGGCTGATCCCTCTCTGCCTGTTAATTTTTGCCTAACAGCTGTCTGGGATAGCAGTCCCCGCTGGGACCCGTACCCGCGCTGAGGCATCCGAGGCCCGCAGCTGGTAAACATCTGCAGAGGGAAGAGGGAAGTGGACTAGATGGACTCGCAGGCTGACCCACAGACAGCCTGACAGACACGCGCAGGGACGTGGGAAATTAAGCAAACTAAACCCTGTCGCAAACTGAAAAATAAAAAAGCTCAGTGAGAAGCCCCCTAGGTCAAGCTCCACCGCCGCAAACAAAAACAACAGCGACCAGCCCCGTGATAAACCCCTACTCCGCCAGGGGGCGGCCGAGCGCCGAGTCGTCCATGCTGCGCCTGCGCCTGAGGAGCCTCCGCATCCACTCTGCGCGTGCGTAGGGCAGCTTCGTGCTAACGGAAGCGAGGAGATGGCGGCGTCCGCAGCCTGCCGGGCGGCTGGAGTTGGGGCACAAGTGCTGCTGCGCCCCGGCCGCTGGGTGAGGTGGCGGCGGGGACGCGGGGCTGCGGGGGCCAGGGGTTCGGGACACGGAGGGGATCGGACTGCTAGCGATGGCAGTTCGAGTGGCGAGATGGCGGAGTCTGCCGGGAAGGTCACGGCAGAGGGCAGGATGCGCGCTGCGCTGCCGCAGGGTGATGGTGGGGGACCGGGTCCAGGTTGGGGCAAGGGGCGATACCCAGCCCCGTCCTCACGGCGCCGCCTCTTCCCGCAGTCGGCCCTGCTGCGGGCCCCTGCCTTGCGGGGCGTCGCGACCTTCGCGCAGGCTCCGCAGGCCGCGCCGGAGACGCAGGTCAGCGTTCTGGACAATGGGCTGCGCGTGGCCTCGGAGCACTCGGCCCAGCCTACCTGCACGGTGAGTGGGGCCGGGGGCGCAGACCGGCCTCCGTCGCCGCCCGGCGGGTGTGACTTGGGTTGAGCCCTTTGCCCGCTGTGTTCGCTGGGTAGTCCTCTTTACGACCTCAGTCCTGTCTTGACTCCACGGGGGACAGTCCTAGATGCAGTCGGCGTTCGTGCACCACCTGCTGCCTGCCAGGCATCTTTCCCAGCTTCCTGTTCATCCTGTGTGAGAGAGGTGAAGGTGAAAATAAAATGGGGAAAATGGGATTCTGAGATGTTTTTAGGTGACTTAGAGGGGTCTAGGTCTGTCAACTTCACAACCCAGATGCAAGAAATGCATTCAAAACCGGGTGCGGTGGAGGATGCCTGTATTCCCCGCACTCTGGGAGGCTGAGGCAGGAGGATGCCAAATTCAAGCCCAGCTTGTGCAGTTTAGCCACACCTTGTCTCAAAAACCTGGATTGGGGGGTGAGGATGTAGCTCAGTGCAAAGGCCCAGAATTCAGTGTCTAGTACCAGAAAAAAAGAAAAGGTATTCGAGAGACTGAGAATGTAGCTCAGTGGTAGAGCATTTGACTAACATGCTCTGGGTTTGAGCCCCAGCACCAGAAAATTAAAAAAAAAAAGAGAGAAATGCATTTGAAGATTACAGGGAAATGGGTGATTTTCCAAAAAAATAGAAATTTTCAAAATTGATTCAAGGATAGAAATCTTGACTAGGTCAATGAATATGTGAGAAGATTCCCAAGAGGTAATCCTCCCCACCACCACTCAATCACCAGTTCCAGGGCCAAATGTTTTTATTGGAAAAATTTTTTGTTTTGTTTTGAGACAGAGTCTTGGTATGTAGTTCAGGTTGGTCTTGACTTCACTATGTAGCCCAGACTGGCCTCACACTCACAGTGATCCTTCTGCCTCAGCCTCCGTAGTGCTGGGATTATAGGTATGGGCTACCAAACCCTGCTATTGGCAAATTCAGTTTTCCAGTAATGAATAATGATCTATGATGTAAATTGTTAACTGCGCACAGAAAAAGGTGGTAGACAACTTCTTTGTTAATATAAACTCGGTGTGGTGGAGCAAACCTGTAGTCCCAGCGCTGGAAAGCCTGAGGCAAGAGGATCACCATGAGTTTGAGGCCAGCCTGGGCTGCTTAGCAAGACCCTGCCTCAGAAAACAAAAAAGACACCTGTATAAACTGACCCAGAGCCTGCTGAGACAGCTTAGTGGATCATGTTATATTTTGTGGAATCTGAGAAGCTATAGATTATAAGGTGTACCGCTGTGTTCCCATGCCAGAGAAACAACGTTGCCGGTTATAACCAAAGGATACTGTGGATTATAAAATGGATTTGTTTTCTAAGTGTTAAATTTGAAATACACATTTGTCTAAGATTTTTATTTATTTCTCTATGGGTTTTTTGAGACAGGGTCTCACTGTGGTTCAAACTGGCCTTGAACTCACTATGTAGCCCAGGCTGGCCTCAGAGTCCTGCCTCAGCCTCCCAAGTGCTAGGATTATAGGTGTTCGCTACCATGCATGACTCACATTTATTTAAGATTTTACCACATGGAGTATGTACATCAGCATCTCTTAGGAAAGTAGATGTAAGAAACTGAAGTCAGTTGTAAACAAATAGTAAACTAAAAATGAGACCGTTGTGACCATGTGGGGTATTTCTTTCTTTCTTTTTTACATTAGATTTTATTGGTACATTTTAGATACACGTAACCACCATGTGGAGTATTTCACAGCACACCAGGAGATTCTCATCAGGCACCAAGGTGACAGTTGGTAGTGTTCATTGCTCAGGTCTGATTAAAAGCTCTTTCATGGCTGTTGGTGCAGCTCAGTGATAAGAGCCCTTGCGTGGCATGTGAAGCTCAATTTGATCCCCAGCACTGCTGAATAAAGTATTAATGATGCTAGAGACAGTCCTGGCTACTCAGGAGACTGAGACAGGAGGATTGCTTGACCCCAAAGATTGAGGCAAGCCTGGACAGCATGGTGAGACTCCATCTCCTTAATAGTGGAAGGTTACTTCCTTAACGTGATGAAACATATAGTGCCTAAACTAATAGTCTTCCTGATGAGAGGGTAAAATCATGAGCGCAAAGGCAGGATATTCTTTTTACAATGCAGAAAATAAGTTGTTTGCAGATGATAAGTTTCATGTCCAGAAAAGACAGAAACAACTGAAAAGAGACTAAATTTAAGATTTTCATTATAGTCAGGTAAGTTAGTGCACACCTGAAATTCTAGTTACTCGAGAGGCTGAGGCAGGAGGATTGCAAATTCAGCCTGGGCAACTTAAAAAGACCCTGTCCCAAAATAAAATATTTAAAAGGGCTGAGGATGTAACTCAGTCTCAGAATGCTTGCCTGTTATGTGTGAGGCCCTGGGTTCAATTTAGCACCATACACACACACACATACACAAATCATGGTGGCAGTGGGATCAAATAAACAGGCACAGCAATGTCTCTGGTGCCCCTGATGACAGTGATGAAGTAGGGCAGGAAAGAGAGGGGGTGCAGGGTGATATCCTTTGGTTGGCCCATGATATGACTTTTTTTTTTTTTTGTGGGTACCGGGGGTTGAACTCAGGACCTTGCGTGCCAGCAGGCGCCCGTGCCGCTGAGCGATATCACCGGCCCTTTTTTCGTATGTGGGTTCCGGAGGTCGAACTCAGGACCTTGTGCTTGCCAGGCAGGCGCTTATGCCACTGAGGCATCTCACCGGCCCCCATGACATGACTCTGCTGGGCCTCCCTCCCCACATAGGGGATTTAGAGGGATACTCCATCCCACCATAGGCCCCTGAGCCCCTGGGTGGGGCTTGTGCTGAGCTCCTCGGGTGGGTGGTGATATAGGCTGATGTGATTTGTTTGTTTCTTTTGTTGGTGGTTTCTGGTTCAGGTAGGAGTGTGGATTGATGCTGGCAGCCGTTATGAGAGTGAGAAGAACAATGGGGCAGGCTACTTCGTGGAGCATCTGGCTTTCAAGGTGGGGCTTACGAAGTCTGTGTCTTCCATGGGCTTAGGGCTCCGTATTTTGAGAAGGAGGGTCAGAAAAATGAGCCTCCTGAATACGAACCTCAGTTAGTGAGTGACCTCTGCCTGGCCCTTCCAGAAGGAGCCATGTGGGCCTAGCCTCTTCTGAGTGAGCACTTATCCAATGAGCTCTACATGAAGTCCCCAAAGCCAGGAAAACCCAAGGGGCCACAGGAGCCCCACTTATCACTAGGGCTGCTGGGCCCATGCCGTGTGCATGCCTCCACGTGCTTGCAGAAGTTAACATATAAACGCGTGCGCGCTATATAACTTACAGCACGGAAAGGCGTACTTCTTGTGAAATGTCCTGCCTGGGTGGGACATCTGCGCACCCTTGATTGCCCTCAGAGGCCTGTGTGTTTATAAGTGAACAAACAAAATGGGCAAGAGGGTGCAGGATAGGCAGAGTTGTGGAGCCAGAACAGGCAACCCAGGCAGCGCCATTGTTGTGATGGGTGTGCGTGCGTGTGTGCATGCATGTGCATGAGTATATGCCATTAGGTGGCATGCAGGTCAGCGCCACTGCCCCTGCACACATGGGACTGCGGTGGGTCCTACCAAGGTGACTGTAGGCAGACACAGAATCATGTAAATGGCACGGCTGGGGAGTAAGTCACATCACTTGAACGCAGGGTGCGGGCCTTTAGTATTCAGGGAGTATGGACTCTGGGCCCTGTATCCCCACCGTTGTTGCTTGAAGTCAAAGTGGGGTAAAAAGGGGCCGGTGAGATGGCTCAGCGGCTTAAGCGGCTGCCCGGCAAGCGCGAAGGCCTGAGTTCTACTCCTGGAACCCACATACGAAAAAGGGGCCGGTGATATCGCTCAGCGGCACGGGCGCCTGCTGGCGCGCGAGGTCCTGAGGTCGACCCCCCGGTACCCACACACAAAAAAAAAAAGTGGAGGAAAAAGAAAGAAAAAGTGTGGGGTTGGGGATATAGCTCAGCAGCACAGTGCCTGCCTGGCAAGCGCGAGGTCATGAGTTCAATTGTCGGTACCAAAAAAAACTTGACGTAGATCAGGTGCAAATTAGATACAGAGGCGCAGGAAAAGCTACAGGTGAACCCTGGCTTGAACTTGAATTTAACTGTGTCCGATGACGCAGGCTCAGAGACCAATAGCCCAGTCCGGTGGTCAGAGATGGGTGGGGATGGAGAAGAACAGTTCAGATCAGATCCTGAGCTCAGCTGAGCTGATCAACCAGCTCTGAAATCTGAGGAGAGGAGACAGCAGGTGGAAGTTCAAGGACCCACACTCACAAAGGTTTTCAGTGGTGCTCTGGGGGATGGGTCATGCAGCTTTCAGGACCGAGTGGTACAGGGACACAGGAGGATTTGATCACATTCTCCACTCTTTCTGGAACTCCTTACGCCAGGCACAGAGAAGCATCTTTGAGTACCACAGGAGGGAGCAGTGACACTTTGAACTCTAGGAAGTGATGTGAATGCCACCTTGTTGGCATGGAGAAGGGTGAATTTAGGGTACAGAACAACTGACTCCTAAGACACATTTGATCTGCATACTGTAATGTGTCTCAAATCTCTCCACAAGGATTCATTCATTTTCCATGAACCCAGTTTTTAAAAATACTACCCATGAAGCAAACTTGTAACTCTATAATTCTTTTTTTATTTTTAAATGTCCAATTCAGTGGTTTCTAGTGTGTTGATAAAATTATAATCACCACTATCTAGTCCTGTAACATCACATCAAAATGAAACCCATCAGCAGTCACGCCTCATTTCCCCACTCTCCTACCTCCCACTCATGCTCCTTGGCAGCCACTAATCTGCTTTCTGTGACTATAAGTTTGCGTTTCTGAAGATTGCACATAAATAGAACCATGTAAGAAGTGGTTTTCCTGGGCCGGTGAGACGGCTCAGCGGCTTAAGCGCCTGCCTTGCAAGCGCGAAGGCCCGAGTTCGACTCCCGGAACCCACATACGAAAAAGGGGCCGGTGATATCGCTCAGTGGCACGGGCGCCTGCTGGCGCGCGAGGTCCTGAGGTCGTCCCCCCCGGTACCCAAAAAAAAAAAAAAAAAAAAAAAGAAGTGGTTTTCCTCATTTTCCTCCACTTACTATAATGCCTTCAAGATTCATGCGTGTTGCAGCCCGCTCAGTACTTCATTCTTTTATACTGACAAATAATACTCTACTGTTTGTATATACCGTATTTTGTTCACCCATTGATCAGTTGACAGATATTTGGACCATTTTCATTTTTCAACTATTATGAATAATACTGCCGTAAACTTTTGTGAACAAGTCTTTGTGTGGATGTGTATTTTCAACTCTCTCAGGTATAGGCCCTGGCCTGGAATTTCTGGGTCATATGGTAACTATTTGAGAAACTGCCAAACTCTTTCAAAACTACACATTTTAGTCAGTTTTTTTCCTTAAAAACCTACTGCTATTTCTGAGTGCTTCTGATCGGCATGACAGAACCCTTGTTACTACATTGAATTATTATGTTTTAGCTAAAAAGAAGAGAAATGTGCTGTAAAATCTATGTAGACTACCCTGGGGAGAAGGAAGTTCTCTTTGGACTTTCTAAAATACTGACAGTAGCTTGAGTGCTCTCACTGGAGTAACTCTGAAAGTTACTTGGAACCCAGAACTCCAGGTTGGAACAGAGCAATGACAGCTTCTAGAAATGTGTGCTGGAGATTAGGACCTCCATTACTTTCTTCTGTCTTTTCTCCATTTGTTTTTTTTTTTTTTTTGTGGGTACCGGGGTTCGACCTCAGGACCTTGCATGCCAGCTGGCACCCGTGCCGCTGAGCGATATCACCGGCCTTTTTTTCATATGTGGGTTCCGGGAGTCGAACTCAGGAGCTCGCGCTTGCCAGGCAGGTGCGTACGCTGCTGAGCCATCTCACCAGCCCTGCTCCTCTTTCTTTTCTTTTTTCTTTTTTTTTTTTTTTTTTTGTGGGTACCTGGGGGGGGTCGACCTCAGGTCCTCACGCGCCAGCAGGCGCCCGTGCCGCTGAGCGATATCACCGGCCCCTTTTTTGTATGTCGGTTCCGGGAGTCAAACTCGGGCCCTCACGCTTGCAAGGCAGACGCTTAAACCGCTGAGCCATCTCACCGGCCCCCCTGCTCCTCTTTCTTGACTGGAGGACCACCATCTTTTCTTCCTTCCCTTCCCTCCCCTCCCCTCCCGTTCCCTTCCCTTCTCTTCAGCTTCATCTCCTCTCTCATCTCATCTCTCCTCTCCTCTATCTCTCCTCTCCTCTCCTCTCTATTGCTGTCCTCTCCCCTTCCCTCCCTTCATTCCCCTTCCCTCCCCTCCTCTCCCCTTGCCTTTCATTTTCTTTTCTGTGTTAAAAACTCTTTTAACACTGGACAATGGTTTCCATGCGTTACAATTTTATGGATGAATAAAAACATTTTTTGATCAGTGACTTACATATGCTTGCCAAATTTCAATTTGAGCAAGAAAAACATCAAAAAACTAATTTGTGTCATCGTGATTTATTAAAGAGGTAGATGGTAGAATAAAAACTGTTTTTAAAAATTTTTGTAATAATTGTTTTTATAAACATAATGGTTTATCTTTCTCATTTTGCTATGAACCAATGAAAACTCTTAGGGATCAAAAAGACAAACCAAATAATACCAAATAAGGAAAGAATAACTGTGCCTACAAGATACCTTAAACACAGAAATTTTCTTAGCCTCACCCACCAGGCTCACATTTTGGAGATGTGATTATTTTCTAGTAAAATGTTTTCCTTGTGCTCTTCCTTTCCAAGAAATGTAGATTGCTCTGCTACACGTGTTCCTAGGCTTTTGTGATTTCAAAATTGGAAAGACCAGTAATGGATAAAAAGAGGGTCAGTTGATATATATGATAAAGAACTAGGAAGGAAAAGGGTGAAAAATATTGAGAAAGAGAGAAAGACATCCTCAGGGACTAAAGGTACTTTTCTTTAGTTGGGTATGGTGATTGGGGAAGACAGGTGTCACAAAGTGTGTTTGGTTGGAGAGACTTAGGGATAATAATAAGAAAATTTCGAAATATTTCTTGGATAAAGTAGATCCTCTTTATTATTTTTTAGAAAAATTAAAAGTTAAACCAAAACAGTAGAATCCCTTTAAAAAATATAGCTGGACTTCATGAGCAAGGATTTATACAGAGCATACAAAACTGGACATAGATGATGTTTGGCTTTTAGACTATTAATCTTCCATTATAACTTTACTTCTTCTCCAAGATACTTTGGTTCCATTCCCCCATTTCCCAAGTGGAATTTTCTCTTAGGACATGAAGAACACTTATTTGCACAAGGACACTGTATTAGTAAATGCTCACTACAGTCAGATGTAGAATTCAAAACGTTTGTTTGCACACCACAGACCCGAAGGATCCGGTCAAGGGCTTGGAGCCCACGGCAATGTCCTGTGCAAGTCCGTACCAAGGATCTGCACCAGGGAGGCACAAGGGCCAGTGCTGGAAGCCGGAAAGCCTGTGTCAGCATAGTGAAGGATCTGTGCCAGAAGGCTGAGAGATCCTTCACCGGAAGCCAGGAGACGACGTCCACGATAAAGATGAGGATTGATGCTCTCCTGAAGGAAGAAAGCAGCCAAAGCTCCTCTGAAAGAAGCCACTGAAAGGCAGCTTCTTCAGAAAAATCAGCAGCAAGCAATCTCCCCCTCCTGTTCTCCTTGCATGCCATTCTGGCAACAATCCTCAGGTGGGACTTCCATGCCCAGAACCATGCTGACTCAGTTTAGCTGGGCGTTCCCGCTCAAGTTGACCATTAATTAATCCACCACAGATACTATGTGTACCAGTCAGCTTTCCCATGGCTGGGACAAGGTAACCCGACACCTACAACTTAGAGGAGAAGAGGCTTATTTGGATCATTGTTTCCAGTGCGTTCAGTGTATGGTTGGCCGACTCCAAGGCAGAAATGGCATGGTGGGAGGACCTGAGGGAAAAAAGCTGCTCCACCCATGGCAACAAGGAAGCAGACAGAGAAGGGCGCATCCAAAAACAAGAATATACCCTTTCAATTTAGGCCCCCGTTACCCATACCTACAACCAGGCACCCTGCTAAAAGCATGCGAACTCATCAGTGGAATAATCTAGCAAATAGCATAGCACCCCCATGATGCAATCCAATCCAAAAGCCCCATCTCTGACCATAGAAGACTTCTGGGGGAAATGTTAATAAACCATAACACTCTAACCCTGGCCCCCAAAAGACTCATATCCATCTCATTTTGCAAAATGCATTCACTCCATCTCTAAGACACAAAAGTATTAACAGTTCCAGCATTGTTCAAATCCAGTCTCTGTGAGACTCAAGGCAAATTCGTAACTGTGAGCCCCTACAGAAATCAGAAAGAAAGTTAAATATTTCCAACATACAATGGCAAAGAGTAAACATTCCCATTCCAAAACAGAGAAATATGGGGATAGAAAGGAGTCAGACAAAAGACCAAAAGCCAACAGGGCAAATATTAAATATTGTAACTTCATGTCCAGCACCCAGGGCAAGTTGTAGTGAAATGTGAGTTCTAATGGGCTTGAGCAGCCCCATCCTTATGCTAGTGGCAGCAAACTTGGGCTCTCTCTTGGGCAGGCTCTGCCCACTACCTGCATTTTTCCTCAGCAGATGTTCTACATTTCTGGCATCTCTACTTCCTGGGGGTCTCCACTGTACCAATGGTTTCACTCTCATAGCCCCATGCACTTCCCCCTCAGGGGCACACTGCCTGGCCTCTGAGGCCTTCCTCCAAATCCAAGTGGAAGGTACCATGACCCCACAATTCTTTTATTCTGCATGTCTAACAAACAAGCACCACATGGATGCCACCAAGTTTTGCCAACAGCTCAAATAGCAACCTAGCCCCCTTGGACCATGGCTTCTGTGACCATTTTTTTTTTTGGAACTGGGAATCAAACTCAGGACCTCACACTTGCCAGGCAGGCACCGTGCCACTGAGCTATACCCCCAGCCCTTGGAGTGGCTTCTTAGTGCCTGGATGGCTGAATTCAGGGATACACTTTGCCCTAGAACAAAATTCAGACTCTCTAGGACCTAGAACCGAGGTACCTGCAAAAGAACTTAGTGAAAAGAAAGAAAAAGTAGATTTCCAGAAATTGGGAGGGAGTCGACAGGAAAACTAGAAACTACAGAGGAGCTGGAGAAATGGAGAAGAATGCAGAGAAAAGAACAGAATGTGGCAGTCTGGAAAGCTGACTCCAGCTCCCGGGGAGGGGGCCCTTTCTCTGCCCACACAAAGGAAGCTCCGGGAAGGTTGGCGGCTCCAAGTAAAAACAACAGACTGCATCAGCAGCACCAGCAATAAGAAAAGGATATCGGAAACTGCAAAACCAGCATGGGATTTTACTCTGAAAGCAAATCATTCTGCATGACGGCCTACAGTAGGAGAAGAAATCTAGTGCATTGCCCACCATGGTTGAGAACGTTTAATTAAAAGCCATTTGGGGAAAGGATTAATTGCTTAAGACTGATCTACAGAAAAGCTACAGAACAACTGTAATTCACGGTTTCTGATATCACCCTAACACAGTGGCTTGGTGGGAGATGTCCACAAGAGACAGTCATGGAGAGAGCATGGGCTAGATGTAGAACTCCCTAAAATGTTTAAGTTCAGAGCTTGGGAAGGACACGGAGCCCCACCCTCCATGGTGACAAGTCACACAAGTTGTGTTGCTTTCAGAGGGGGCTGGGCCTGAAAGTGCTGGCATTAGGTCCAGCAGTCAGTTCGACCCCCTCCCCCCCACACACACCGCCTACATCCAGTAAGACATCCATCAGTGGTCTGTTTGCTTTCTCTATTGCCAACTCGAGCAGGAATGCACCTCGTCTTGGACAGTTGTCACAACCTGGAGTGTATGGATGGAGGGCCCTTGGGAGCAGGAGGTCACCTCATGAATCCACAGGCTGTAAAGCTAGGTGAAGATTCTGTGACTTAGGGTGCATAAAGGAACAACAAAAATGGGAGCAACTGGAGTGACTGCAGCCCTAGGGCGGAAATCATTGACCAACCACACTCGGTGGAAAAGGTGGAGCAGGATTCGGTATTCACACACAAGAAGGGTGAGTGTGGAAACAAAACAGACCCCAGCAGTGACTCACTATACCTCCCCCACATCTGGTATTTTCCAATCCTGCAGACCCTGGGAAGAAATCTCATTCAAAACCATGGAGATTATTTTTTTTTTTTTTACTTGTTTCTGTCTCTCTTTCTCTTTCTCTTTTTTCTTTTCATTTTTTCTCCATTGTGTGTTTTGGGGGGTTGAAATCTTTTTTTTTTTTTTTTTTTTTCTTTATCTTACTCTCTCATTTTTGGTTTTCCTTCTTTTTCTTGTTTGTTCTTTCTGGCACATTTATCTAATTCTATTAATTTTCTTTTACTCCTTAATAGGCTCCTTTATTGCACTTTTCTCTCTTCCTTCTCATCTTCTTTCTCTTTATTTTTAAAATTTTACTTCTTTCATTCTCCCATTCCCCAATCCCTCCATATCCTTGCTAGTAGTACTATTAAGCTTTATTAATCTTTATATTTTAGTTAATTCTATGCTGTTATTATTGAATTCTTTTCTATTAGGGTGATACAGTTGTTGGAATTAGTAGATATTTACTGTATGTCAAACTTTGGGTCTGTCTAAATTATAATTATAATTATAAATCTCTTCCTATGGTTAAGGGTGATACAGTGGTACCTTTTGTTATATAGCCATAATACATGATACAGTGGTAGCCAGGATCAATAAAGAACTTCTCAGTGACATCACACAGTCTAAATACCATAAGTCCAACATGAGGACAGAATCTTAAAAGCTGTTAAAAAAATAACAAATTTCTTTTAAAGATAAACTTATCAAAATTACAGCAGACCTCTCAACACAAACCTCAAAGGTCAGGAGAGCTCAGAGTGAAGTCATTCAAGCCCTGAAAGAAAACAACTGCCAGACCAAACTAATATATCCTGCAAAACTATCTTTCAAAATTGATGGAAAAGCAAAGTTTTTCCATAACAAAGGAGACGTTAAGAAATTCATTACCAATAAAACAGCACTCAAAAAAATTTTTCAAGGATCCTACAAAGACACCATAGAGCCAATGATGCCAAAAATTCTAATGGAATGAAAATACCATCTGGGTGAGCAGTTACCTGTAAGGGAGAAAAAAGAATGAGAAATAGAAAAAGAAAGCAATGACAAGAGTATCAGTGTTTTAGTAATAACTCTCAATGTCAATGGACTCAATTCCCCAATTAGAAGATATAGATTAGGAAGTTGTATCAAAAACAAAATCCAACAGTATTATGTATACAAGAAACACATCTAATCCAAAATGAAACTCATAGACTAAAAATCAAAGGACGGAAAATAATATTGTGTGTGATAGGACTGCAAAAACAAGAAGGAGTAGCCATCGAAGTTTCACACAAAGTGGATTTCAAGGGAAAATTGATCACAAGAGGCACAGAGGTCACTACATACTGATTAAGGGATCAGTTCAACAGGAAGAGCTAAGAATTATAAATACGGGCCTGTGAGATAGCTCAACTGCATAAGCGCCTGCCTGGCAAGTGCGAGGTCCTGAGTTCGACTTCCCGTACCCACATATGAAAAAAGGGCCGACGATATCGCTGAGCGGCATGGGCACCTGCTGGCAGGCACACAAGGTCCTGAGTTCGACCCCCGGTACCCAAAAAAAAAAAAAAAAAAAAAAGAATTATAAATATATATCCACCACACAACGGTGCACCAAACTTCATAAAACAAACACTATTAGACATAAAAGATCAGGTAAACATGAACACAATTATAGT
This sequence comes from Erethizon dorsatum, assembly GCA_028451465.1. Lineage (NCBI taxonomy): Eukaryota > Metazoa > Chordata > Mammalia > Rodentia > Erethizontidae > Erethizon > Erethizon dorsatum. The sequence goes on along the minus strand of CM051832.1, from coordinate 109,494,007 downwards.
GGGGAACCTCAATACCCCACTATCATGACCAGATCAACTAGAGGACAAAACAGTTGGAATTAATCCACATGTTTGAAAAAATGGACTCAATAGATATCTATAGGGTGTTTCACCAAACAACAATATAATATTCTTCTCAGTCACACATGCAACCTTCTCCAAAATACACTAAAGTAAATGAAAAGAACCAAAGTTGCCCCATGCATATTATTAGATCATAGTGCAATTAACTCAAAATCAACAGAAAAAGAAACCAAAGCAATTACGCAAAGACATGGAAATTAAACAATATACTCTTGAATAATCAATGTATCACGGAAGAAATTAGACAGTGCCTACAATAAAACCACAATGCCAGTACAGCATATGAGAACCTAGGGGACACAATGAAAAGATCCCAAAGAGGGAAGTTTAGAGCTATGAATGCCCACCTCAAAAACACAGAGTGAGCCCAAATAAATAATCTAATGCTCCACCTCAAGGCCCCCGGTTGTCTCTCACCCGCTCTGTGGGGAAGGGTATCACCTTAACCTAGATACCTCCACTCTGGGTGCCCGCCCTGCCCCCAGCTGATGCCACAGTCCATTGGGGAGCCCACTGCACCAGAGCACAGAGGACGCGAGAGTCCAGAGTCCGCCCTACAGTGAGATTCTGTTCCTGGGTGATCATCTCTTCTTCAATCAGTTCTGTCTTTTGGGTAGGAAATCTGCTGCTCTGTGCTATGGGGAATCGAGGGACTAGGGGCTGGCTTGATTCCTGTGTCCCCTGGGCTCTAGTGCGGTGGGCAGCTGATGGGCCCAAGAATCTTGACCCACCTGGGCTTGGAAATTCTCCTCCTTGCTTGAATACTATGGAAAAACCTCAACTAAGGCAGATACCTTCTAAGACAATTCTTTTTTACCTTTGCATTTGTCCTCATCTTGCTTCTTGTATGAGGGCCATTAACTCGGGAATAAGCTAAGTGTGACCTAACTGAGGAAGTGCTGGGTCTGCAAAGGAAGGGAAGGGCTACGTGCCAGAGGAGCTGCGTGACCTGGATGGCACAGACCAGTGGGATCAGGACAGCATTCTTGGGAAAGCACCTTGAAAATGCCTTTTTCAGGGGAGTTGGGTGAGATACAAAGCTGCAAATTGGACAGTTTGCCAAAATGTGAGCAATTTATAAAACAGGACTTAGTGCTTGGGCAAGGGCTTCAGAATTCTGCTCTTATTAACCTGCTGTTACAAAGTCCTCTGGCATTATGTCAAAAAGCAATGGCCAGGGCCGGCGAGATGGCTCAGCGGCGTAAGCACCTGCCTGGCAAGCGCGAGGGCCCAATTTCAACTCCCGGAACCCACATACGAAGAAAGGGCCGGGGATATCGCTCAGTGGCACAGGCGCCTGCTGGCATGCAAGATCCTGAGGTCGACCCCAGGTACCCACAAAAAAAAAAAAAAAAAAAAAAAAAGAAGCAATGGCCCACATTGAAAGAAGCAGGGCATGAAGGAAGGGAAGAAAAAGCACAGAAAAGTGAGCTACCTAGAAGGTCATAGAACCTAGGAAAGCACCCAGCTGACAGGTTCCTTGGGAGGTTGTTATGGACTAAATTTTGTCCCTTCCAAATTCATTTGTTGGAGAACCGAACACACATTAAGGTCTGACCCAAAATGATCTGCAAAGCTCTCATACATTCAGTGGTGGGGCTCTTGGAAGGTTCTTGGACTGTGGGACACTACATTCTTCAGCAGACTCATCCACTGACGAGTTCCTGGCTGGATGTGCTGCGAGGAGGTGGGGCCTCGTGTGGACGTGGATCACAGGGGTTTGATCTAGAAGGGTGTATTCGGATCTCTGGCTGCTCCGGACCCTCTGTCTGCTGCTTGGCTGCTACGGGAGGAGCAGCCTTCCTCCACCACACCCCCACCATGCCACTTCTGCCTGGGGCCAGCGAGCACACACTGAACCCCTGGGGAGTGTGACCCAAATGCACCTCTCCTCCCGCAACTTGCAGGTGTTGGGTATTGCGTCCAGCAGCAGGAAAGCTAATACACAACCCTTCCTGATGTGATGTTTGGAGATAGGGCCTTTAGTAAGAATTTTTGAGCAAATATGCCTAGTTTTCAGTGCTTCTGGAAAATGAGAACAACCAGAGGCAGGTCTTATGGTGTAAAGGAAGCTAAAGGTGGCTAAGCCACAGCCTGGATCTAACGGAAATTACTAAAGTTGAGAAGAAGCACACATTAACCCTAATGGATGAGGTATATTCTATAACAGATGAGAGGTAAAATAAAGCAATCTCAGAGTTTAAACTCTGTACGGGACCTAGATGTCTCCAAAGGTCAGGTCAGGGGCAGTAACATAATCATGGAGAGTAAGACATTAAGTATTGAGAAGACAATTCCTCACAAAGACCAGGTTTGTATGAATAATGGTTATCTCGGGAAGTGGTAAAGAGGAGTGACAAGAGACGGATGTCTGCTTGGGAAGACACCTAGGAATGGTCCTAGTAGCAGGACAAACCCAATATATGCTAGAATTACATGGCTGTATGAGATATTTTCAAATCTACACCTATACTCCAATATGCATCTCACATGTGCCTCTACATAATTTAAATACTATGAAGAAGATATTACATTTACTACTTTCTAAGAGATAAGCACAGTAGTGAGCCTAATCCTCGATGGTACTGCTATATCATCATCCCTGGGCAGATTCAGTGATGCAGTGTCCTTAGACACATAAAAGGCTTCCCTTTGTTTAATCGATATCATGTATGTTCTATTTTTGGGTATGAAGTACAAGATATGAAAGTACAAGGTAACGATAGAATTTCCATCAGATAAAAGATAACCATCAACTTAGTGACTGGGTCTTAGCAGTGCCGCAGTGCTATGAATTCTGGGTGGGTCTCAGAACTTTGTGGATGTCATGGAAGGTCACAGAACACTGCCAAGGCTTCTGTCATAACTGATAGCAGCCGCAGTGTGTACTGAGCATTCATTATTCTGGAGTATGTCCTAGTGAGCTATCAGCCTCTTGGGATACACTCAGTTTTTTGGTTACACAGATTTCATTCTTTATCATCATCAACTTACTTTTCGAGAGCAGATTACAGATAGAAACTTACCTGATATCGGCAGTTCTCCAGAGCTGAACCATGAAGTGTAAAAGGAAGAAGAAACATCTCGAACCCTCACTGTTAGAACAACCTGAAAAGAGACCCAGAGGTAAGCGTTAGCATATTCTGGGAATAGGGAACCAGGAATTGCCTTCTAAATAGGGAAAGAGAGGATTTCTAGTTCGTGGTGCAGTAGCAGAGGAGAGAGAGAGAGGGAAAGAAGCGACTGAAGGGGAGAAGTACGTGCATGTGTGTGTGCGTGAGTGTGCATCTTCCTGAGAGGAGGTAGTCTGAGAGTGAAGAAAAGGTTGAGATGACCCAGGTCTTTTCTCTCTGGCGTAAGGCCTAGGTCAGCTATGGAGAGTCACTCTGGGTTTCTGTGTCACACTATGCAGTGTAGATTAACTTTCCCTTTAAAAGTGCATTTCCTGTCATTTGACTTCTTCCCAAGGGCACCATGGAAGTAAATGATGTTATAAATTATCTAACAGAATTTTTTTTTACTTTTTGTGAAAAAGAAACTGTGCCTCATAGAAGAGAATATTTTTTTAAAAACTGATGTATGCAGGAATAAGTATAAAGTCAGAAAGAACTTATTTCATCAAGAGTAAAAACAACTTTTTTGGTTTCAGACTGTGAACACGTTCATACAGGGCTCCTGTGCGAAATGTTAGAAAAAACAGGACACACACATACACAAATACATAAGCTCACGTGAACACAAACACGATTTAACCATGAACAGTAAATTAGGGTGATGTGATTTGGCACTTCATGGAAAAATTGGAAATTAAACATTTGTGGTCACCTTGGAGACTGACAGCAAACAAGTAACTCCTAGGACGCAGGAACACAGCTCAAGGGTGGGAGGGGACAGACTGGAGCCAAGCCCAACATTCCAAAGAGTGGCTCAGTTCTCTGCGAGTACTCTGACACTTCCAACAGAGTTTGAGGGCTGTGTTTTCCTATGGTTCCTTGCATGGAGTGGCCTGGAGAGTGATGTCAGCTTCAGTTCACCTTCAAGAAATGACTACATATTCAAAGATGTTAACGATTAGAAATTACGAAATGTCTAAAGCACATACTCACACTCACGCACCAAAACACAAAACAAACTAGGCCAGGGGAAGATAAATATTACCCTCCGACATAATCGTCCCCTCACTATCTACCAAACCAGATGGTCTCTCAATAACACGTCGCAACCTGACTTGATTAGAACAGACCAAGTTACAGTAACTGGTACACGACGAGGCTACATCTTCAGGAGAATGAGCTCGGTATGTGCTGTCAGTAGGACAACTCAAGGGCTGAGATGGAAGAAAACACGGTTGTCATTGACACAGAGCATTCAGAGAGACCTAGGATCATTAACATCCCATTCCACTGCAAAAGGAAAGCTCACGGAGAGATGTAGAGGTTTCTATGGTCGTAGAAGTGGCGTGTGGAGGAAGTGGCGTAGAAGTGGCCTTCCTTTGGAGGAAACATAATCACACGATCACAGTTAACGACAAAGCAGCTCAGTTAAGTACAGCACAGTAGTTTAGACAAGCTCAAAGATGGAAGCCAGCAAATAGAGTGATCTTACAGAATTAATATTATTTTCTACACTTAAACTTTTAGTAATAGAAACCATACTATTTAACTTTTTATACAAGCAGCAGTAATAAGCAGCAGTGGAAACAATAAATACCAAAAGGAAAACGCAAGAGAGAACTCCAAAATCAGTGGAGTACTGGGTTCTGCTCAGGAAATGGTGGGAGAGTTACTGAGGAGGTGAAAGTGTGATCAGAGACACATGGGGCGGTAGGTCAGTGTGAGCCAGTGACGAGTACGGTAGACTGCCAGGCCCAAAGTAAGAGGCTCCTCACAAGAAGTGCCCTGAGATACAGTACAGACATACGCAATCCAAGAACACATCACGTCCATATGTTTTCGTAGCCAGTATCCTCCGACGTGTTGCTACGCACACCAACCTGCAGTCCCTATCCTCGCCTCTCTTTTCCTTATACAATTCCAGATGCACAGGAATTCTTTACACTCGGTTTTTATTCCAACCTTCCAAACAGTGCTAAGTACTCTGACTTCCTGATGACACTACATTATCTATGGGTTTTTATTTGTCAGTTTTGTAAATTTTGTGTGAATAGAAGGGCAAATTCTATACTTCGTGCCTGGTTCCTTTTTGTTCATGTTTCTATGTGGGGATATATTCATGTTGCAGATGACTGCTGTTTGTTCATTCTCATTGCCGCATATATTCCACTGCGTGAATAAAAATAATTAACTGATTACACTTTGTTGAACATTAGGATTGTTTTCATTACGGAGTAAGATGATGTTTTGAATATTCCGTTGCCTATATTTTGTTATACTAACACATTTTTGCTTAGTAAAATTAGTAGATTCTATATTTCTATATTAACCAAGCAGAATGCAGTATTTCTTTTTATTTTCTACTTCATTATTGGCCACTTAATCTTACACACTCTACTCTGTACCCCCATGTATTTTAGAGCTTCACATAGTTCTGTATTTTTTCTCTTCAAAAAAAAAGTTTTATTAGTATTTGTTTACAACACATACTGAATACATACAATGTAGGGAGTCTATATATACATATATCACATTTTAATTCTTTTTACATCCCCTTCCTTCCTCTTTCCCTCCCACCCTAGAGCCCCTACTTCCATGTTTCCTACCATTTTTATTTTGATCCTAATATTTTGCCCCTTGTATCCTAGGCTCGAGTCAGGGAGCGGGAGAGAATCCCAACAACTCGGAGGGCTGCTCCAGAGTCTCTTCTGCAGGCCAGCGCATGCCTGGGAAGCGCAAAGGCAAACGCAAAGGTGACCTGAGCACCACTGAGCTGCTTGTCCAAAGCCTACTGGCCTCACTTTCCCTTCATGTACAGCAGAGAGGCTCAGGGCAGAGGGACTCTGACTACACCGGGGAGGGACACGCAGGAAATACACCATCAAGAACAGAAAAAAGCACTTCAGCACAAGTTTCCCAGGGAACACTGAGACAGGTGTAGGTGAGGCAGTGGAGCCTGCAGAGGTGTGTAGGGAAATGCTCAGCATCTCCCCATCAGATCAGCATAAAATCAACCTCACGCACTCACATGTCACACTGCTTTATACTAACGATAGGCCCCTTACTTCTTTCCTCCTTCACTCATTCTTATGTCCCATTCCTTATTAGCATTACATAGGCACCTTACACCCTCATGCCTGCATACAGCCATTCTCACTGCACCACTTTACACACGAGTCCCATGAAGAACTACATATCTCTCACACGGATAACCTGTTTTAACTCTACATGCTACACAAAACACAAGAACACTCGGATGCCCTTTAACAGGAATATTTTCTTGCCAGATCATTACTTCTTTCACATGCTTTCAGCCCTTCATAGCGCTGCATGTTCTGAGGTGATAAACATTTCCACATGTGGCTCCTTGTAGCACACACAGCTTGCGGTCACACCATCTAACAGTCACACAATGGATCACAGGCACTGCTATTCCACACGCACCCATAATTACACTCATTACCATTCGCTTTTTCAGTACCAGAAACAGTCACCAGATACCTGAGGGTGGGGGTGGGGGTAGGGTGGGGGTGGGGATAGAGACAATCTACCTCCAGGGGACACACCACAACTCATTTTCCTCATGGCCATAACAAGTATGCACTTCACATAACATTCCCCACAAGCACTCCCAGAGTGGCCATCTTATCTCCTCATTTTTTAAATCAATGACCTTAATATGTTCCAGGTCTTGGATCCGCTGAGATGCCTTTACATCAAGGCACGATGGAGAGGGCGAGAGTCTTTCTAAATTGGCATTCCCCCTCACCTTGCCCCTCTGCTAGTAACTCACCATCGTCCTCAGAATCTGAAAAGAAACAAGCCATGAATTATTACTACAGGCGTGTCCCAAAGAAAAGGGGTGCAGCTGTTTGTGGGGATGCAGAAGAAGACTTGGAGCTGCCCCAAAAGAGGAGAAGAATAGCAAGAAGTACCATTCCTAAGAAGCCGCTTCCAAAACTCAGCCTCCCTTATGGAAGAGACACCTTAAGTGATAGTGAGGATAGGTCAGCCAGTGAGATCCGGGAGGAAAGGGAAGGGAGTGAGAGACCATCACGGCCTCAGGATCAGGAGCCAGGGTGCAGCACCCAAACCCCTGAAGAGCTGGAAGACCTGGAAGGTGGCTTCAGGTGTACGGGGTGCCGTCAGCTCTTCCCCACTCTGGAATTGCTGAAGAACCACCTGGAGCCTGGGGGCGAGGAGGCTATTGCCGGCCTTAATTTTCACCTAGCTTTTGACGAACTAAGGCAAGAAAGGGAAAAGATGATCAGGAGGCAGAACAGTGAGATAAACGCAACATCTAGCGACTGTCAGGGGCGTCTTTTCTGGTTTTCGGTAGTTTATTTTGTGGCACTTTTGGTAGTTCTTTTTATAACTTATCAACAAGCCAATGAGAAGCAATGATTTATGAGAGCACCAGGAAACTTTTTTTGTTTAATCCAAAAACAGACCCAGAGAGATCAAATAAGACACCTGATCACTGAAGATACGAGACCAGTTCCAAAATTCTACCACAAAAACACACACACTATGCTCTTGCTCATGCAAGACCCAACTCCTTCCTCTGTGCCTGGATGCCAAATGCAGACAAGCAGTTGCAGTTCAGCTCCAACGCAAACATTTCGAGGGGAGAAAATGCTCACAAAGAAACACCCTTTCCACCTCCTAAAAGAGAATAAGAAAGCTGGCACAAATTCCATTGAGAACATAGCTTCTCTATATTTTATTTATTTTAGCTTGAACATGGCTCATAACCTCACCACGCAGCCCAGAACTGCATCCGTTCAACTTTATTACTACCCATATTCAACATCCACAAATACACACATGATGCAAAACATGTCAACATACAGAACTTCAGTAGTACAGATTGTAATGCCCCATCCCCCCTGCATTCACCCCCAACTCATTTTCCTCAAAATGTTCTTCGGTAATACTCTGATGTATTCTCTCTAGCTGTTTCTATAACAATGAAGACAGACTTTCTCCCACGTTGCCCTGTGATATACTTCTCAGCACATTATCTGGCTTGAACATAAAATTATTGAGGAAAGGGCATGTAAGTGCATGGATGAAACCAAAAAATAACTAAAACCCAATCTTTGGCTTCTCTAAGGTTGTGTGCCTGTAGGTTCACAAACATATGCAGTCATACTAAGAAGGAAGATAAAAATGTATATAGAGGCGCCCCCAAAATCAGAGTGCAACTTTAATCTTAATAACTTTGAAATCATAAGTCTTACTAATTTTTGGAAAACATCATTTGTGCACTGAATTATTTACCTGTCATGTAACTTGTTTAATTTCTGGCACTTTCACATATAATTTTTAATTTATTTTTGTCACTCTTTGTCATCTCCCATCGAGGAACAAAAATGAAAAACTGAAAATTTGGAAGGTATTACTGACAATTCCCAAACTTATGTGATGTGATCAAGAATATTGTGAATATTTAAATTTTAAAAAATTATTATAGTTAAACACTCATTGCTGTTAATTTCTCTCAAAATAATCCCCCTGGCTTCAAACACACTTCTTCCATCATTCTCGCCACTTTCTGAAACATTTCTGGAAGCTCCCTTTTTTTTTTTTTTTCTTTTTTTTTAAATGTGGGTACTGGGAATTGACCTCAGGATCTTGCGCTTGGCAGCAAGCGCTTGTGCCGCTGAGCGGTATCGCCGGCCCTTTTTTTCCCTTTATGTGGGTTTCAGGACTCGAACTCAGGACCTCGTGCTTGCCAGGCAGGCGCTTATGCTGCTGAGCTATCTCACCGGCCCTCTGGAAGCCTTTTGGTGAGCATCTTTAGTTACGCTCTCTTGATGTCCTGAATCAATTCAAAATGTGCCAGTCCAGTAAAGACGATGCACTTTACCTTTTGAATTGATTCAGGACATCCTGTTAGCCAGGATAGCATAACTAAAGACGCTCAGGAAAGAGGACTTCCTCGGCTGGTGAGATAGCTCAGCGGCATAAACACCTGCCTGGCAAGGGCAAGGTACTGAGTTCGACTCCCAGTACCCACATACGAAAAAAGGGCCAGTGATATCACTCAGCGGCACGGGCGAGGTCCTGAGTTGGACCCCCGGTACCCACAAAAAAAAAAAAAAAAAAAAAAGAGGACTTCCAAAAATGCTTCAGAAATTGGCAAGAATGATGGGATAAGTGCATTCAAAGCCAGGGGGATTATTTTGAGGGGGATTAACAACAATAGGTCTTTTACCATAATAATTCTTTTACATTTAAAACTCACATTATTTTTCAATCACACCTCATATTTAGGGGAAGAGAAATTAAGAGTGAAATGTGCAAATGACAATGACCTTCTTTAGAAATTGTATCTTCTATCCTAAGTTTATCATTATTAAGACTGAAACTGCCAGAAAGCATTTGGGACCCCTACTTAGGTGCATATTTAATTATCTTTCAACAAATTCATTTATCCATTATTCTGTCCTTCTCCGTTATCTATTTGTGTGAGAGGTGTCTGTGCTAGTGCAAGTGCACATACGAACAGGAGCCAAAGAATGGTTGCAGTTACTTTATCTGCCCGGTACTTAATGTTTTCTTCATGGGAGTCGCCACCATCCCGCCCCACCTGTGGGCAAATGAGTCTCAGTAGCCAAATGAGGCCCATACTTCACTGCTTCACTTGGTGACTGACCTATCTATACATGTTGGACACTCTCTAGTGATAGCCTGGAAATTTTAAAGAGAAGATGGGGATGTTGACTTCTAGCTTTGAACGATCTTGTGTGTGCAACTCTAAATAAGGTCTACAGTCCTCAAAAGCTGGTCTTTGTCATTCTTTAAAACACCTGTTTTAACTGTTACTTTAATTCACTGAGCATCTCCTCTGAAATCTTCAATAAAGTTTTGTTTTGCCTCTAACATCTTGAGTCAGTTACTATTTCTCACCTATTGTACCTTATTTGATGCAAATCAGCTTTAACAAGATATTTTCTTCTACTTTAACAAATGAAAAGTCCCATGAAGTAGTGCCATATAATCCTCACACTCTAGAATGAAGCAATAAGGGATGTATTTAACCTCAGGAGAGACGATATGTCCTTCACTGATTAGGGAGATGCATGAAGAACTTTGGAGGAAAAAAAAATCTTCAATACCATAAACCTGTAAGCTTAAATCCTTTCCTGCCATTTACCATCTCATAGTCTTTCTGAATTAGCTGTCATGTCTTGGAAAGAATAATACTTAAAAAGACAGTATCTGTGAAGGTAACAAGGCACGGGTAAAAGCGACTATAGAGGTGAGATGATAAAAATCAGCCTTGAGCCTGAAGATGCTTTTCCTTCTGACAGCCAGTGGGGATCTGGTGTCGGTGAGAGCTGTCACACTCCTGGCCCTCAATGTGCTGAGGGTGGGGCTGGATAATTAGCCCCAGCATTTCCTGGCTACCTCTGTGGCTGCCTGAACAGGTTTTCAGCCCAATTCCTGACAGCTGCTATGTCCTTCACTGTACCACCCCTCTGGACCATTGTTACTACCTTTCTGAGGAATGGTGGAAGGCCCCGCCCTCATAAGGCAAAGATTGAGGACCCAGAGCACACTGCTGATATCCCCAAATCCCTGAAGACCAACAGGCCTTGCTCACATCTGCCCTCCCACCGAGAGACTCCTGATAGCAGGGACAGTCACCATTATGGCCCCATTATGTTCTCAGAAAGGGGGAGCTGTCAGTCAAGCAGCTGCTTCTCCTGAAGTTGGGCTGAACTGTCAGTACAACAGCTGTAGTAGCTCTCTCACATTCCCCAACACCATCTCATCAAATCCATTCCATCCCTTATTGTAGATGGGCTTTAAAGTTCAGCCTGTTTCTTAGCACGGTGTTGCCCAAATGTGTCCTCATGTTGCTAAAAAAGCTAATATATTTTGTAGTGGAGTCAATGATGTCCCCCAAAAAGACACGTGGAAGCCCTACATCTTGATACTTGTCATGAAGTAAAGGAAGATGAGGTCAAGCTGGATTAGGGTGGGTCCTAAATCCAATGACTGGTGTTTTTCATAAGAGAAAGAGAAGGGAGACTTGAACACGGAGACACAGAGGCGTACAAGGATGAAGGTGATGTTTCAATGGAGGCAAAGATTGGAGTGAAGCTGCTACAGGCCAAAGAATCCCAGGGACTGCTAGCCACCACAAGACACTGAAATAGGCAAGAGGGGATTCCGCAGAGGGAGTAAAACCCTGCTGAAAGTTTGCCTTCAGACATCTAGACATCAGCACTTTACAAGAATAAATTTCTGTTAAGTCGCACAGTTTGTGGTAACTGTTATGACAGCCTTGGAAAATTAATACATACACAAATGGCACTTTTCTTTTTTTCAATCTCCAGGATGTGTACCCAGTTTTTCCTGGAAAAAGTTTTATATCAAGAACAAAAATTTCCAGGCAACAGAACAGCTTCAAAAGTATGAAAATTAGTAGTGATAGGAGAAAAAGACTGAGGAAAGAGGATAAACAAAAGAAGGCATCAAAGGAGATGACAGCCAAAGAGAAACCACACGGGCAACTGTGGGCATCAGCAAGGTCACAGCTGGCAGTGTTGGCCAGACTCAGCTTCCAGCAGGTGGGACTGACATTCACAAATGCTGCAGAAGACAAGCATCGTGAAGTCGGCCTGTTTAAGACAACTGCAAAAGTTGCGCAAGATCAAGCTAGAGGCCAGGACTGGAAATGCCCACGTCATGTCACATTCCTGCTAGGTATTTGATCGTTCCCTCCATCCTACCTCATGGGGGCTCTGGTTTACTCTCACTTCCAAAGGGCTAGTTTGGCAGGCAGTGGGCATTTCTACCCAGATCGTTCCTGGCAAGTTGTGCTTCATGTAAATTTCCAATGTCAATCTGTAACCAACCTTCAATCGGCCACTAGTGCATCACCCTCCTTGTGTAGCACCTCTGGGCAGTTGGGTGATTGCCTTCCTACCTCCTATATCCTAAGGTTGGAGTCCAAACCCCAGGAATAGGGCAAGGCGAAAGGACCAGCCGTGTGGAAGTGCCACTGGCCACACACATGGACGCTCAGAGGACTTATGTACTATCTGCTATTGCAAACAACTGTGGCTCCCTCCTCCTACCTTAGATGAGGGGTGAAAACTGTGGACCACACGCAGTTCAAAGCAAACTTTTAACCTGTACCTGGCTATTTTTTTAAAGACACCAGGCCAGCAGATGAATCTAAAATACTGTTCAGGAATCATTTTTAAGCTTCCTCTCCGTGCAGGATTTTGAACTAAGCCTGTGGGATTTTTAAGTCAGAGATCCCATCTGCTAGATATACAGAACTTGGTGTGGAAGAAGGAATCATGTGACCCTTTCAACACAGAGGTGGATCAAGGGGAAGAACAAAGCCAGTGGGCAGGCAGGTGGAGGACACATCAATCAGACAGACTCAGGTGGCCCATTCTGTGCCAGCTGCTGGGGAGACAAAGCAGTAAGAAGTGTAAGGGTTCTCCCTTGGGGAGAACACAGTCAAAACATGTTCAATGTATGTATCCAATACCTGGCAATTTCTTTCCCACCTCTTTTCACCACCCACTTCCTTGCCATTGACCTCTATGTCCTTTTTTTTTTTTTTTTTTTTTTTAAACAATTTTTTAAAATTTTGAGATAGGGTCTTCTTGTTACCCAGGCTGGTCTGGAACTTCTCAGTTTAAGTGACCCTCCTATCTCAGCCTCCCCCGTAGCTGGGACTACAGGGAAGGCACCCGGAAATGGGCTTTGTTTTTTCCATAGTTACCATCACTCTTTGAAACAATCTTTGGAAATGAGAGTTGTCAGTTTCTTTAAAAAATAAACTTACTCTTCCCATATGACCCTGCAAATCCACTGATCAATCCTCCTAACATGGCAGTTGTAGAATCCCCACTTCATACTTGAAGAAACTGGAAAAGGTAGACTGACTACATCAAAGTCAAACTGAGCAAGTGGAGGAGCTCATGTGTGAACCCAGGTGGTCTGGACCCAGAGCCCACGCTCTTCATCCCTTTAATGACTGGCTTCTCCCACTTCTGTTGCGCTATACATCATTCATTCAGCAAACATTCGCAGAGCAACTGTGAGCCGACAGGCACCATTCTAGAGGCTGGTGATGGTGCAGGCCAAGTTCTTATGGAGCTCCCTTTCTAGTGGTGGAATAAAACAATTAACAAATAACCAAATAAATGGGCAAATGACACACGAATGTCTGTTTTCCTCGCCTTTCCTTCCTTTTCTCCCTCTGAAAACATTTGAATAATGACAACATTCTGTTTCGATTTACTGACTGTAGGAAGATGAACAACAGTTTTCAGCCATCCACCAAGGGTTTTCAAGTGTACCTCAATCACAATCAAAGCATTCGATCACCACTAACAATAATTTCCTGTTGACTAGTTGGAGTGTTATTGTTCTTTTTCTCTCCTATTTAAGCTTCAATCCAAATTCTCTACACTAAAATTTTTAAATTATTTTGGACAGTTGAAAGGTTAGCCCTAGCACTGTGATCATTAAGGAAAAAATTAAAACTTTCTAAATTTTAGAAGACACAAGGACAAAGAAGAACCTTCACAAAGTATTAGATAACCCTTAATTAAAATGAAGAAATTCCAGGTTTAGATGGTTTCCATAAAACTTAAAGTCTCTGAAATCAAAATGTCCCTTCCCATGTTTTCCCCTATAGAGAAATAACCTCTAATCTTTAAGTATCAGTAGCAAAGTAGAATGGAAGTGTTAATAAGAACTATTCATACAATCACCTACTAGTCCAGTCTCCACTTTTATGACTGTCCACCCCTTTTATAAGAACAAAATGCCTCCTCATAGCAAGCCCCTCAGGAAACAAACCACTAATTTCCATGAAAACCCAACAACAAACATTTAAAATTCTTATTATTTCATGTTCTTAAGTCACTTAATTTTGGAGGCCTTTCTGTCCTGTATTTCTTTTAGGCTGAAGACACAGGCTAATTATCATGATTTAGGGCAATCTTTCTTCCTCTTCATTAACTTGGTAAGAAGAAACCCACACGTTTCCCAAATATGGGGAAGGGTAGAAGTGATGGAACCTTCAATTTTCCAAATGTTCCATTAAAATTAAGAAGTTCAAATACTTTTGACTGGATTACATTAAAACTCTATAACCCTATACACACAGTCACGCAAATCTTCACACATGCAAGGCAAGAAACTTTTATTATTGGAAGGAAGTTGGCAGAACAGGGTGGGTAGTTTGACACTGGATGGCAACATCAATTATGCCAGATGTAGTGCTGCAGTAAGCTAACTGCAGGTCCCCAATTGGCAATCAATTGTAACTGTGGCCACTAATGGGCTCCATGCCTGCCAAGTTACACATGACTGTTAGTTGTGAAACAGCTTCCTTTCCATGTGTCTCAAAACAGACTTCAATTATCTTATTTTTTCAGCCCTTCAGAGCATAATGGATGCTATAAAATTGCTGTGAAATCATGCTCACAGTCAGAAGATTCTATAGTACAAACAACTAATCTTGCTGATTCTAGAACAAGTTACGGACATGAAAAAGCATGAAATAACAGACTGCTATGAAACAGAACTAATCTGATGTCTTTAAGTAAAGTTCTAACTTTGAGCTAATTTTTCCTTTTTAAAGAGTTCCTGGATCAGATGTCACTCCATGGCCTTGGTACACATCTGTTCTCTCTCTGTGCATGGGTGGGGATGATCTGATATTTCCAGGCACACATTTATATATATGGTTGCTTTCTAAGATATGGAATCCACAGAATCTGTAAATAGAGAAGTAGGTCTGAATGTTGGCCTTCTGGAATTTTGGAACCACTACCACCTGTGAAGACGGACACTTCAGCGGGAGTCACGATAGCCACAAGCCATGGTTTGGCACCACAGTAGTATCAACTGCATAAAGACCTCCTCAGTTCAGAGGCATCCTTGCAGTTAAGTGACTGGGAAAACTGGTGTCTAACATATGGCAATTCATTTGCAGACAAGTGCACTTCAATCCATTTTTTTTGCAAGACCATAACTGAAGTTTTCCTTCAGTCACCACCCTGTAATATACCCCTTGCTTGAAGATACAGCTCAACATTCCCCAAAATTCATGATAGAAGACCTAGCTTCCAAAAGGAACACAGTTAAGGTCATATGGTAAGGGAAGGAACTAGGAGTAAAACACACACACACACACACACGTGCACGCATACACACACACACACACACACACACACACGAAAAGTGACTTTATTTTGCTGTATGAAATAACGAGAGGGTCTCAGTAAATTTACACTACAGCACCATTCACCAACTACAAGGTAGGGTCAGATCTAAAACCTCAATGGAAAAAGTCACAGGTATGGATCATACCAGTGTGAGACTAATTCATCACAAACGCCTTTAAGTTATGCTGAACTGCTCCTTAAAGCATCATTAAGCACCTACTACAAATAGGGAAACTCACTCATCATCACAACTTTCATTCCACAAGTAAACCATAATTCTCTTTCCAAGAAATCAAATCACTTTCCAGTGATACGTGGTTTCCCATTCTGAAGGTAGTTTTGCCAAGTAGAGAAGTCGAAGTCGACAGCAACTAAATGATTTACCCACCTACAAACAAAGTTGGTACAGCAGCCAGGAACAAGGAATATTTTTGCCTTAATATCCCAAATCCACTTTCGCACACAGTCTCAGTATGTCCTCATTTTGTTACACAGTACTTCAGAATTACAAACAGGAGCTGTGCAAACAGGACCTGTTGTAAATGCCTCACAGCTCTGCTGATTGCCAATGCTTGGAGGAAACCTTCTCTCCATAAGAGCCTTTGAAAGCAAACTTCCAGACCCAGTGTTTAACACAGTAGCTAGAGTACTTCAATTCCCTCACTTCAGTGTTAATGATCACAGTTCAGTCCCATAAACAAAAAAAAGATCTGTTTTAGTAGTGCTAAATAAGAGGATTGTAGACATGTTTAATTATGTCAACTGAGTGGCTGAGATCCAAAACCTGCCACCATCTGGAGGCCTTTGCCTTCCTGCATTTCAGAGCCCCACCATGACTGAGGGAAACAACCATGCCAGCCCTTCTCATCAACATAAAGGGAAGATGAGATAATTAGATTTCAATGCCTCCTGAATGCTCAGATGAAGGCACTTTCTGGCCCAGAGAGTTGATTAGCAGTTTTCAAGGAAGCAACCACATATTAACTTTAGTGAGATGCCTGAGGAACCACAGGGGACAACCACTCAGTCTAGAGGCAGTGCCCACTTCTCATTTGCCACTCTCCTGTGCTTTTCAGTTCAGCATCACATCCCACAGTATCGTCGCTGCCCCTGGGGACACAAAAGGGGAGCCTACAATCCCTCTGAAAAGGCCCAGAATGGAGCCCAGGGTGGGAAGAGACGGGTAACTAACAACAAAGCACAAAAGACAAAACAGAAGACCCTGGGAAGAGCCATGGAGGCTGTCGTAGTTTGGAGCTTACATGGTAGAGGCCTGTGGTGATGTCGGGAGGTGGTGGAACCTTTACAAAGTGGAGTCTGGTGGAAGGAATTCAGGTCGTGGGGGGCATGCCCTTAAAGGGGACAGTGGGTCCCAGCCCACCCTCATCTCTCTCTGCTTCCTTGTAGCCAGGATGTGAGCAGCTCTGTTTCTACCACGTGCTCCTTGCCATGATGTTCTGCCTCGCCACAGGTCAGACACAACACAGCCAGCCGACCATGGGCTGAAACCCAGAGACAAAATAAATCTTCCCTTCTTTAAGTTGATTTTCTCAGGTATTTTGTCATGGTGACAGAAAGCTAACACAGAGAGTACAGGGTGAATTCCACTGGGACGAGCCTGAGAGTCAAGAAATGTAAAACCAGGCAAGCACCCTGTGATTGGGGCAGAGGCATCGTCGGGGAGATGTCCAGGCAATAGGGACACAGAAAGGCCTGCTGTGTGAGCAGCAAGCTGACCACTGTCATGTGCACCGTGCCACAGAGGGAACAGAAGATACCCCGAACACCCTCTGCTCTCAAGAGACACACATACTGCAGTAGTCATTCCCAGAGGAAGTCTCTTCAAAACAAGCAGGAGGGAAAAACCCTAAAATGTAGTTAATGTCACAAGAGTAAGCAGTAGGGAAAATAACTGGATCCCTTGTGTTGATGAAAACACCTGTTCTATAGTACTAACTTCTGGACCACAATTCCCTGAGAAAACACACATTTCTACAGACTCTGAATAGGCCCATTAAGTACTTCTTTAAGGGTGATGACATTTCACTCCTCTGATCCAGGAGCAAAGACTACATCAAAAACCCACTAGACACTTCATTTCATATAGCAAACGCTTGATGTCACTGTAGCTCTATGACTCATGGCAATTGTCTTTTCTTTCTTTCTTTTTTTTTTTTTTGGTGGGTACCGGGGGTCGACCTCAGGACCTCGCGCACCAGCAGGCGCCCGTGGCTCTGAGCACTATCACCGGCCCTTTTTTCGTATGTGGGTTCCGGGAGTCGAACTCGGGCCCTCGCACTTGCCAGGCAGGTGCTTATGCCACTGAGCCATCTCAACGACCCTGTCTTTTCTTTTAACACATAAAACATTTTAAAATATGGCTTGTTTTATAATCTTAAAATAACTGCATTAATGTTTCATTAATAAGTGATTAAAGTAACAACCAACAGAGGAAGCAGAGTGCCAGTCAGGTGCCTTTGTCAATACAGAAAAAAATGTCATAGACCAGATATACATTAAGCCAGACAAAGTCACCTCTATACCACTTTCATCCTTCTCATCAAAAAAGTAGTAGGTATGACTTCAAAAAGCACAACAATCAGAGCTAGCCATTCCTACAGTTTCAGATGCAAGCCCAGAACTCAGGAACTAATTACAATGCCATGTTATCTATGCAGAAAATATACTAGTACTGCCTGAATAATACCTAAACAGTGGGGATTTCAAAAGATAATACTATGAAGCAAAAACAGTAAAGCCTAGAAGAGGATTCTGATAGCTCAGGGAAGACTGGGTGAGGGCAGAGACTGGTGACCAAGTCTTAGGTTGGCATAAGGAAAAAGACCCATTTAGACATCACTCCACCTAAAACAGGGGCTCAGAAAAAGCTACACTCTGAGACAAGGGTGAAACAGTACAAGTTCCAAAAGCCCACGGTAAAGGATAGTACACGCCTGCTGCTAAACAACCACACAAAAAAAAAAATATTTGCACTTTTCTTTAAAGATACTTCAAAAGAGTTACCCGTATCAGACAAACACCCTTGAAACCAATTAAGAATATAATCATCGGGCCGGTGAGATAGTTCAGCGGCATAAGCGCCTGCTTGGCAAGCATGAGGTCCTGAGTTTGACTCCCGGTACCCACATACAAAGGAAAAAAGGGGCCGGTGATATCGCCTCAGCGGCCACGGGCGCCTGCTGGCGCGCGAGGTCCTGAGGTCGACCCCCGGTACCCACACACACACACACACAAAAGAATATAATCATCACACTTTAGGGATTTTTAAATGTATTTCAACTTATCTATCAAAATCTCAGAAGAGATAAAAAAATTTCTGTCTGAAATATGCAATTTAATGTCACTTCCCTATGTACAGTATTTTCTGTGAAAACATAAAACTTTGTTAATGTTCTTCAAACTCCCCAAGTTACTCAATAACCACAAAAGTAACTGAAAGCAGTGGCAGCAGACAGGATCAGGTCTTAATCTGAGCCTCATGACCATGCTTTACACACAGGTTCAACTCGAGCAAGTCCTGAAGCTCCAGAGAAAATGAGCTTCCTGAACCCTTGCAGTCTCCGCTCTCCTGAAAGAGCAGGAAACTTGTAGTAAATTTCTCCAAGACTATGTGAGCCAACTGCAGGAGGGAGTTTCCCAGCTGTTACTTAAGGCAAATATTACTTCCCTGAGTCTTAAGTTTCCTCAGCCAGAAAATAAGATTCACACCGTTCCCCTCCCAGCGTTCATATGAAGGAATGCAAGGTCACGTATGCAACTTCAAAGAAGCGCTAGTGCCCAAACAGCTACGCTTGGTAACTGCTGGTTGGTACCATTCCCACTTCACTGCAGATCTCTCCAGGGACCATCTTCCACCCACGCTGGACATGGAAACTTCAATGGAAACCTCAGTGGTCACAGAATTGTGGGGAAACACGAGAAGACATGAAGTAAGGGAAACTACTAAATAACAGTTTATGGCTAACAGCCAGATTATCAGCGAAGCACATGCAACCTAAATGAAGCTTCTGACCTACGCTTCAAATCAAACTAGAATGGTCTCTGTAGATTTCCATCCACATTCCGACCTTTGTACATCCATGTAGATATTAAATTTTCATGGGGGTACTGAGTTTGACAAATGAAATTATATTAACCACACGATCATACCTCTACATCACTATCACCAAGAACAAAGATATATATATATA